>CM046839.1:31050333-31197833 GCA_025618425.1 Heliocidaris tuberculata | reverse complement strand
ATATTGTTTAGCAGGCTTCATCGAGAACATGATACATATGACGATTCATGAATGATAATATACAGTTTCATATGATACTATAGGGAATTTTAGCAAAGCAGTTTAAAAAAAAAAGTTTTCCTTCTCCCTTTTTTCCAATTAAGGAGGGGATGGGCAAGCGACCACAGTTGACGCTTTGGCCCCCTTTGTAGTTAATTTAATTGTTAAACTATTTTGTGGTTTTTTTCGCGGCTTATCTAAGATATTCTATCTTGATTATATGCCTTTCTATTCATAACGATTAGTAATACTAGAATAAATTTGTTTTTCTAAACACATCTTCAAAATAATTGCAAACAAATAGAATAATCTAATTCACAGTCAAGGACAGATTTTATTCTACTTGCAGTGATGTGAAACACTTATTGATCACAAACTGTACTGCAATGAGATACAATATTATGCACGTCTAATTTTAGAGGATTTTGCTGTTTAAAACAATGAAAATGGCGATGGATAAACTCAAGGACTCACCCAAGGGTGACTGATATACTAGGCCATGAAGAAAGTGGCACAAAAACAGAAAAACAATCGATTCCTTGGAGTTGTTAGATTGCGATTTGCAATTCACTTTGCAAAAACATATTGAGGCGTACGGCCACGTTTTAGAAACTTTGGACAAAAGCAAACGAGGACCTTATTCTTTGCAAATCGGGGCACTTAAAGAAAACGAAAGGAAAAAGACTTAAAAGAAAGGCTTTAAAAATGGCACATCTAATAAAAAGAAGTGTCGGGTAACATTTGAAGAGGCATAATCATATAGACTCTACTTAAGATAAAACAAAGTGTACAAAATTTAAAAAAGCAGGGCCCCGTCTTATAAGGAGTTGCGATTGATTTGAATTGATTGCAAGTCCTCAAATCAATCGCAAATTTCCAATCTCTCCTATCTCTTAAGTACAGAGTTGCGATTGATATCAATTGCAAATTATATGCAATCAATCGCAACTCTTTATAAGACGGGGCCCAGGTCTATGATGTTATTAAATGGCCCCTGTCGTTG
Source organism: Heliocidaris tuberculata (assembly GCA_025618425.1). NCBI lineage: Eukaryota > Metazoa > Echinodermata > Echinoidea > Camarodonta > Echinometridae > Heliocidaris > Heliocidaris tuberculata. The sequence goes on along the minus strand of CM046839.1, from coordinate 31,196,791 downwards.
CCATTAATAAAGGGGGTACTCTATTCAGTGCTAATCAGGCACGCAAACTAAGGGGCACTTTTTCATATTTTTAAATCATTTTTCTGGATAGAGAATTTGGTTTTCAGATAATGGGAGGCATTTCCATCGGGATTTATAAAAATTTTTTTTAAGGGGTTGGGGGGTTGGGTAACCCTTCGGAATCTTTCTTTTTTCCCCCAGTTCTACCGTCACTGGTACAGCGTCTGAATGATTTTAGACGGTCTTGATCTATAGAGCGATAATCGCCCCTTTTCTCGGTTATCATTTCTCCCATCTGGATGCCTGATATAGAGATACATCTAGCTGTCGTGATGGCGCTTTTAAGAAGGCAGCGATATGCATATATACATCGCAGGTATTTTAGGAATGGTTTTCTAAAGTGAAATAAACGTAAAATATTCTTTGGACGTGAATTTTTCACAACGAGATGACAGGTACCTGGCATAACCATATCTATGCCATTTTACCAAATTTGAGTGCATTTGAAGAAGTCGTTTTTAAGTTATTGTACGTAAAACATGTGGGTAGAAATAAATAAAAATAAAATTAATAATAAATTATAAAAAAAAATTGAACGAAAATAAGAGATGGACTGTTCAGCCCACCTAATAAGTGACAGAAATAATGAGATGACTGCTAAACTGCAGGACAATCCTCCATTGCAGAAGGCACTGTCACTTAAAACACATGTATAATGCCAGTACGTCTAAACACTAATTGCTAGACCGCAAAACAATCCTCCATTGCAGGAGACACTTATATACATGTATAATGTAATGTACGTCTAAACACTAAGTGGGAAAGCATACTCGGTAGAAAGCTTGACACGACTTGGTTTGGCGACCCATCTTTGGGGTACGCGGTCGGACTAGGTAACAAGTTGGTGTGAAAGAGATCCCCCCCCCCCCCCCCCGCGACGTTTCATTAGATTATGGCGGGAACATGAACCTTCGACCGACCCTCCACTTTTCGATTTCACATTCGCGATGAAACTGGAGCGCTCGATAATGTGTTCTCAAGGGAAAGAGGGACAGAGAGAGAGAGAGAGAGAGAGATGAGGGTGGAGAACGTGATCAAGGAATCGAGGCCTCCGAAAAACAGTGGAGTCTTTGTGTTGGAGGGAACATTAACAATTTGGTTTGATTCCAGAGTATTCTTTGGCTAAGGTAGATTTAATCTACGCGTCTTAACATTATACTTTATTAGCGCATGAATGGATGGAAAAGGGACGGGAAAAGCATTCTCGACAATGAAACCAATTATTCTCAGAGTACGGGGGTTGAATGTATGGCCTAGAACGTCATAAGATCTGTATGTGCATGTGAGGGTTTTTTTTTTTAGTACTCCAGCAAGAAAATATAGACAGAAAATCAGTGGTCATATATTTCTTGCCGACATTGTTCAGGTGACAGATATTTCAGAACACAGCTTTAGCAAGAATGAGAGGTCGTGTGTTAATTGTGTGTGCGTGTGAGTTTTTTTTTTTTTTTTTTTTTTTTTTTGGGGGGGGGTGTCTTTCTTTATGTTGTTGTTGTTATTGATGTAAATGACGTTTGTTTTTCGGGGGAGGGGTTAAAGTAATTTGGTCACTGATGAAACAAACCCGATTTTATTCCATGAAACAAACATTTGCATAATAAGGGGTATATAAACAACACTGACCAAAACCTGCAATTTGGAGTGGTGGGGCCCCAAAATGTTGAGAACCCCTGCCCCAACACTATGCCCATGCAGTAGATATAGCAGCCCACATACGCGGTATGGCGCCGTCGAAACGGATCCGTCGAAATGTCTCCGTGTCTCCTACACAAAACATGATGTCACGTATACTGTGCAATGCGTTTGAAACTGAGCACGGAAAGCACTTTAGGTACAGGCATTAGTTCCAGCTCAAAATCGTATTCAATATGCCTTTCCAGTGTGCTTTTACAGAGAGGGCTCGCAAGACGTGGGTGTATATTAAGGACTCTGGGCAACCCCCCTCCCAACTTCGACATTTTTTGGTGGGGGGGGGGGGGGTTGTCATCAATTCTGGATCTGTGGTCGACGGATTTAGATTCATGGGGGAAAAACATTAAAATGTCGGCGAATCTGGTCTGAACCCCCTCCTTAAACAAGTTGTGATGCCCCTAGATTTACAAGTCAGTGGGGGCGATTCTGTATTATGTACAAAATGTGTGTGTGCCAGGGAGGGGGGGGGGGGAGGAGGGTGTGACTTTGTTTCTCGGGTCACTTTTTGCAGCAACGGAATCGGCAGGTGGATGTCGTGAAACAGATTTGCCGCATTAATGACATTCACTATAAAAAAGAATAGCTGTAAAACTACAGGTTTTTTGGCCCTTGAGATTACAAGTCATTGCCGTTATTTCAGTTTTACAGTCTTTTTCCTGTAAAACAACAGCAAGTTTGTTGGTTTACCGGAAATCAGCATATACTTACAATCGCCCGACATAAAACACTGTTAAAAAACATTTTCTCATATTTTAACAAGTTACCCTGTTAAATTACAAATCGTTGCCAAGGTTCCGTTTTACATAGATTTTCCTGTTAGAAATTAAAGTTTCTACTATTTAACAAAAATATGACTGTATGCTATAACAGTTTCCTTGTTTTTACTACCCAAGTCTGTGAGAAAAACACAATCGCCCGTATTCTGAACTCCGGTTTAACCTGTTATTTTACATGTACTGTGGAAAAACGGGCATTTCCGGCATCCTGACTGCCAGGAAGTTTCCCGTGAAAAAAAAACGGCAAAATTGTGTAGTGTTACAGTGCTTCGAAAATGAGGAGGGAAAGTGGAGGCAAGTCACACCCGTGACTCCACCCCCCCCCCCCCCCCCCGCTTATACACTGGTTTACTTTACAAGTCAGTAGGAGGATTCGGCTTACTCTGCTTACTGAATGTACTTGTATGTTGGAAATCAAAATGTGAAAGAAAAATAGCGCCAAGTGTAACAGATGGGCTGCTCAAGTTCCGTAATTTTAAAAGTGTAATTTTACTAATTTCAACATCATCCCGTAAAAATAAATCCAAAGTGAATATTGATCACAAAAATAGCTATAAAAAGCAACATTGTGTGACATTTTTTAAAAGAGAGATAGATATATGAAACAATAAAAAACAATTCATATCACGTCAACATCTCAAAAGTTGATAAGTTAGAGTATATACACAAACATGTCGCGGAGATAATGACTGCTATTTCAGCATGGACTACAGAAACCTGTACAGTTAACTATACATGTATTAATCAACATGTACACAAATCAGGAAAATAATCTTCAGATATATATATATATATATATATATATATATATATATATATAAGCGTAGCCAGAATAGACCAAATGGACACTTCATGGCCATTCCGGTATTTTCCATGCATACACTATTCCCTCGCCACCTAATTATTGAGCTTGTAGTTGTAAGGAAATGTCAAATAACACGGCTCTGTCCTTAGATAGTGTCAATGATAACAATGAACCGACGAGGCAGATGGGAAAATGGCGGAAAATAGACTTCGAGAGAGCTTTTTCTCTCTTTAATAATAGCGGAAGAGGTGTAATGAAATATCGACTTGGGAACACTGTTTCTCACTGCTCATGCAGATTTTTACAATACAAACCAAGGTATAATACTTACAGTATTTTACAAATATGAAATTATAATCATAGAATTAAGTTTATAAAGATATATCTCTTTAGAATCCATATAAAGTATTTGGCAAAATAAATTCAATTTCCAGATATCTTTGATTTTACTCAATTAACACAATTCAAAATAACCTTTATTGTATGGATATCTTACTTAATTGAGTAATGATTGTGAATGGAGAAAGAAAGCATGACGAATAATAATATTACAAGACAAAATAATAAATAAACGAATGAATGTATAGATAAATAAATAATAACAATAATAATAATAAGAAGAATAATACCACTTTCTACTACTGTTTCATCTACTATTACTACTACTACTACTACTACTACTACTACTACTACTACTACTACTACTACTACTATCACTACTACTCTGCTAGGCCTACTACTACTAGTAGCAGCAGTAGTAATAATAATCAATAATAATAATAATAACAATAATAATAATAATAATAATAATAATAATACACATAATAATAATAATACACATAATAATAGTTATGATAATAATAATAATCATGATAATGCTAAATCTATGACATGCTGACGTTTATCCAAACGATCAAAGAGGATTACGATCTATGAATACACCTGCTACGACTATTATTTGACCTTTACCATTCAAATGAGAGGGCACTTCGAATTCCTATCACCTGAATTGATTCAGAGATGTTTATATTAAATTTATCATCATATAACCTTTTCACACCTTCTTGGATTCTAAGAATAAATGTATTGGCAAATATGTATGAGCGAATCTATTTTGGACCAGTATGGCATTTGCCGACAATGCTGTCCACTCTACCAAAGTGAGTCGTAGAAGTGTTCCCAAACCCATTTTTCTTTACTTTGACATTATTTTGTTGCTGTGAGGACCTGGGAATGCAACCGTATATATTTGAATACAGGGGCGTAGCCAGGAAAATTTTCAGAGGGGACACAGGGGGTCATCGCTCTCTGCGTGGGACCTACAGAGCACCGGAGAAAAATGTGTGGATAAAATTTAAAAATATGAGCAGTATAAATGTGCCACAAAGTACAGCGACAGGGAGAATTTTGTGGAGAATTTTGTGTGAAATATTTGAACTTAATATTCTTATTTATTACTCCGCTTTATGTAAAAATATTGAACTATAATTTTTCATCACTTGTTTTCAAACTTTTCATGGGGGCAACGGAGAGGGGTTACTAAATCGTTTTTTTTAGAGGATTTTTACTATCACCAAAAAACAAATGTAAAGAGCGAGGTAAAAGAGGCATAACAAATTGTCGTCAATGGAAACGGTCCACTGTGTCTACAAACCTTTTCGACACTTTTCAGGGTCGTTTCCTCCTCATGCCATTGGCAAAGGATATTTGATACCACGTCATTATTTTTGACTCTTCTTTCCCCCATTTCTCTTCCTTCTCCCTCTTCTTCCATCCTCTTTTCCCCTCCACTTCTTTTCATCTACTTTTTTCCTGCAAAATATAGGGAATTCACAATATACGATGTGCATGTATTTCTATTATCATTATCATTTTCTATAGAATAGTCGCAGCAAATATTAATTCATGGCGGAAATTTATGCGTTTCCATTCAAAATGTGAATGACCGAGACTTTCAGAATCGTAAGGACATAAACCGACGCATTATAGCCATTAAGATACTGATAGTCGGTAAACACTGCTCTACGTTTTCCCATCGATGGTGTTAGCTCCAGTGAAATATGTTAGCTTAGAAATAAATTTTTAAAAAGCATGAACTCGTCTTTTGACAATTATCTGTCGTGAGTGCTAGTTTACATTTACATGTAGGTCTTATATATCACATAAGATCTCGTCTGCATGTCTTACGCATTTATTTAAAGCTTTCTGTTTTGTTTTTGCTTTGGTAGGTAAAGTATTTTGTTCTAAAAAAGGGTCACAAGAGTAGATAACAGTCATGAGAATCTTCTGAAGTTATCATCATTATCGAATATCAGAATATAGTATGTTCTTAAGATTGTTAGCTCTCCAAACTTACATACTTCTGTATATATTATATAATCCTATAAACCGTCATCATAGGTTGTTGATACTTTCAAAACAGGTTTGAAATATTGGGAACGTTAACTTTGCTAACGGAGGAACTACATATTAATTTTAATGCACTGTTTAGCATATTTCATATTCCCTTGAAAATTCCGACATAAATATCATCAAGCTATTAACGAGAATCGGTTATCTGTCACTCTCTGTTTCCCCGCCAACGGCAATTTTCCGTCTGCAATCTTCAGCAATGCAACCTGGAAACGGTATAGGCTGACAGAGGGGAAAAAAGATAATTTTCTATTTTGCTTTATCGAGTATTGTTTTCTTTTGTTTTTAAGTTGCAATCTATCAAGGCCTCGATCCGATCTCGCTTGGGATTCATTTTCCATCTTATGCTCTCGTCAATCAATTTCGAAAAGAAAATAGAAATGACTGGATATTCGGTGCCATCTGCCGAGTAGTCTATCCGCCGTTCGTCGACCTCGAAAAATGGAACTCAGTTAGATTTGAGATAAAAGTATATATATATATATATACATATATATATATAGAGAGAGAGAGAGAGAGAGAGAGAGAGAGTTTTTAAGCCAATATTTTCCTCACTTTGTCGTCCCTTCCTTAAACTTTTCATTTTCTAATTTCGTTTACGACTTATTTTGCATTTGTTTCGAATGTACTTTTTAATTGAAAATGAAATAAATGAGAATTGAATTGAGAGAGAGAGAGGGGGGGGGGTAATAATTTAGAGAGAAAAGTTTAAGGAAGGGACGACAAAGTGAGGAAAATATTGGCTTAAAAACTCTTATCTCCGTCCACTTTCTTCCTCACTCTCTCTATCTTTCTCTTTCTCTGTCTGTCATAGTTTATGTGTGTGTGTGTGTGTGTGTGTTCATCTCTTTCTCTTTCTCTCTCTCTCTCTCTCGCTTTCTGTCTCTCTCTCTTCCTCACATCCTCTATCTCTCATCTCACCAATCTCCATCTTCATCCGTAGCAGGTGCGGTCTCTTCAAATGTCACAGCGTCTAGCGGTGCAGACAACCCATCAAAGATCAACCTTCGCGATACATCCATTTCAATACTACTCATTCCAAAGTTTAGGCTCATACTGTCTTCTCCCCAGCTCCCCCCCCCCCCTCTCTCTCTCTCTGTCTTATATAGCTCATACTTGTGGACAGCAATTTCTGGTTGGCCAGTCAAATAACCAACTTTATGCACGCATACTAGGCTAAAGCAGAGGTGATACTATGATTGCAGGGCCCTCAGGGATAACAGTATTGACACTGATGAGCAATTATGGCTAAAAAATCGTATTATTATCATTATTGTTAATAGTGGTATTGGTATTGGTATTAGTATTAATATTAGTATAATAGTTCTTTTCATTGATTATAGTCATGTGAATATTACTACCCCAGCATTACCAGGTGCTCATTACACAAAAAACACCATTTTCTTCAAGAATACAAACAACGAGCATGATGAGCACGGATCGAACCCGGGACCCCGCGTATAAGAGCACAGAGCTTTCACCACTACACCGCGATGCTAACACAAGTGATATTGATGTCCGATATAATTATTACAAACGGAAAGGCGAGTAAGACACGTTGACGGAAAAATATCAAATAAGGTATCCTGTTCAAGTTACAGTGGGAATATAATTGCCTCAAGGCCCTACTGATTGCTCATCGTAATGTGATTAGTTTCCTTTTCTGAGAAAGATCGCTGTCAACTAACGATTCACCGTATCACCTGCCTTTTAAAAAATGACATCATTTTCATGACCGTTTTGATATGAAATACTAATGCCTTCAACACACCGACTTCTGACTATATACACATCCATATTACTTACTCACGAAAAAAAAAAATGCCTCCTCGCAAAATCGATTATCCAACAACCTTGGGAAAATGTTCAGCTTGAAAATCACTTTTGTATGCTTTCGCGGGATGTACGACAATACGACATCACCGATTGAGTTTAATAGACGTTAGAACATAATTGTCAAGAGTTACGTGCATATACACGAGTGGCAAATAATTGTTGAGCAATTTCGCGACAGAAAATGTGTGCATAATCAAGTAATGTAGATAACTGTGTATATCGGAGTGCTCTAACACACAAACATGCGAGTGTTATTCACGTTATTACAGAGAAGAAAATAACAACAACAAAACGGTGACACATTTCCTTTATTTTATTTGATACATTAGATGTCGTTCTTAAAAGGCAAATACGTACATCATGGAGGAGTTCTTAAAATACTTTATCAACACTTCCATGGGATAAACACATTCTCCAAACACAAGTTATAGTGTACATTTGTCAAAGCAGTATCGTTGATATTAGTTGACACCGTGTATTGTGAAGATTTCCTTTACAATTTAGTAACCCTTTTAGAATTCTTAGATGAAAGACAGACTTTTTCTAGGAAAAGAAAGAGAAAAAAGAGAAATCATGCATGATGTAGTAATTTTAGCGGCAATGAACGCCGAACTCTTAACTCTTTCGAGTAAAGATCAGCACACAGGTGGAGGTACTCCTTGTCTTATTTTTTCCCTTGCACAGAATTTACATTTCACAGATGATTTTATTTGTCAGGTGTAAATACTGAGATCTAATGATCTCTTCAGCCCCCACCCCCTCCTTTTTAAAACCACAAGGAAGACAGCTGAATCTGCAGATAAGGAGTATCGCCATGGCGACCGAACGGAACCCACCACGCTCGACATCCAACCAAGGGACTGTTAACTGTGTATTTTGGGCGCGTAAAGTTGTGTGCTTGCATTTATCTGCCAGAGATCTACCAACACCACCCACAGAAGCGTAGGGGAAGATCCTTGCAGCGTATCAAGATACGATTTTACGTTAAGTCTTTATATGTTCTATAGAAAAATCCTAATCATTCAAATATCAAACATTTTATCATTGTGATGGAGAATCGCCGCTGGGAGGTGCAGCCCGCCATTTTAAAAGATCCAACATCCACCTTCTATCGTCATTGAAAGTACACAGAAGCCAACAAAATTTACACTGGATATTAAATATATACATCAAGATATATACCCGACAAATTTCATAGCTAAAGCTCATGATAGCTGAACAATAAGCAACGGAAGATGAGCCTGAGGAAAATAGGTTTGCCAAGACAAAAGTTAAATATCCAGACCCATAAGTGCTTATTAAAGGAGGTCGGTATTTTCAGAGTATGTGGTTTTCTACCCAGTCCAGCAAAGAAATAGCTAATCTAATTGAAAATAGTCATAGTAACAGAATGACGGGACAGTATATGCTATACGAGTGGGACTTTGAAAAAATGAATATTTGATAATAGTTTACTTTCATTACGAAATAAATCCTTTTGTAAATAACAATGAAAACCGTAAGTTTTATGCATGCTAAATTCAGCTATTATTTGACATTTTCGAGCTGTGTAAAAAAATTCGCGTGACCTACATTTCCGCTGCTATGTGCAACGTTCTATTGATCTAACCATTTTGTGCATCAATTATATTATAAAGGAATTGACTACTCTTTTATTTACAGATAGCTTATGAACCCACCTCCTGCTACTCATGACTACTCAAAGTGCGCTCCACTTTTGTTGAGAAGTTCTCCCTCCTTCGAAGCAAAGATGCAATGATCTCAAGTGTACGTGAACGTGCGTTTAAAAGCGCCTGGGGACCTACGTCTACGTGGCCCCGCGGATAAGAGGTCACATATGTACATTTCTTTGGATGTGGTATGCGTGGAATGCTGGCGTGCAGGGAGAAAGAAATCGTGCTCTGCGCTGGAACATTAGTCTAGAATGAGGGAGGGGGCTCCCCCTTGTAAATAGCCAAACAATCAAGGGATCATTCACATATATATATATATATATATATATATATATATATATATATATATATATATATATATATATATATATATATATAAATATATATATATATATATATATATATTTATATATAATTGTGAGGAAATAATATATACAACAGCTCTGGCAACTCTCGTGGAAATAATTATCGTGAGAAATGAAACTTTGATTTAAGTTACGCAACCATTATTCTCTCATTTTCATTTCTCACAATTATATACATTAACGTTGCAATGGTACTGCGCATATGTTTATTCCAATTTTACCCTTATATTCATGCAGTATACCTGATAATTAGTCAGATATTGCGAGTCCCTCGTCTGTAGTTCGGTTACCTTCATCCAGGGCAGTCCACCAGGTGCCGGATATCGCTCTTCACAGAAATCGGGTGTCCATAGGGAATAATATTGTTCTCTTAATGGCAGGACTTTGTTTACATTTGCGGGTGCGTGGGGGGGGGGGGGGGGATAGAGTAGCGGTTACTCGCTTATTCGATACTAAAATATTGGAACGCAGTTTTAATGACCATGATAATAAACGGTCAGATTTACAACAATGTTTGACACTATGGAGAAAATTAGTTTTCCAATGTCGTCTAAAGTAGATATATATTCGTCTTAGGTAGATGTGGACGTATAGCAGTACTATTACAATAGTGGTGGATACGGGGGGGGGGGGGAGGATATGGGGCCTCTCCTGGCAAAATAAAACCAGGCATAATTATATTAAGTACATTGAAAATGGCCCCAAAAGTTGTGTTCTTGTGCCCCTGCCCTGGTACAAAATTTAGCAAAAGAAAACAAATGAATGCTTCTAAGTATTTTCCAACTTGTGACCCCTCCCCCCTCCTGCAAGAGAATCCTGGATCTGCCACTGAACTATATCTTGCGTCTCTCACTACAGCCCGTTTTTAAGGACAGGTAGTTGGATGATATAACGGCACTGTTGGAATTGGACTTCATCTGCGATCCATACATGTTATTCATGATTATTAACCCCAAGATAATACGCCTCCAAGGTTGCTTTCGTATACAAGCTGCGAAGTAGCAGATCTCAATCTGCAAATTGGACGTATAGTTCCTTAAAAATGACTTCGATATTGAAGGAAGGGTCTTGTCCTTAATCTACCAAGCCCCGGATATTACAAGTACAGTCGAGAGCTAAAGCCATCAACGCAATCACACGGAGAAACTGGTTCAGGTAGGCCTGTTATAGTGAGATACCATTAAAAATTAAAGGATGTATTCTCTAAAGACATCTCTTGCATTAGGCTGGTATCAGGAATGGTTATCTATGCTTGAGGCTGCAAGGCATTATGAATTCACCGAGAAGAGGATGGATAAGATTTACTAGAGAAGAAAGAGGAGGAGGCGGAGGAGGAGAGGGGGAGGGAAGAGGAGAGAGAGAGAGGGTGGGGTGGGGGAAGGATGATAATGAATTTAGTAATGATGATGCAGAGAGGTAGACAATTACACTGTTATATAGGAGACTACAAACGGAAGCGTACATCGATGTTGCAAGTGATATGCTCCATTGCAGGGGAGGGCTGAGTCTAACGTCATATAGGGTACAGGTTAGCAGTGGAGGTTTTCGGAAAGAGGGGGGGGGGGGGGAGGCTCCCATCCCCTCCTAAAAACGAGTTGGCCGAGAAGAAGCTATTATAGAAAGACACAGGTGAGAGGACATCCATCAATGCTCTTGGTTGACCTTTATAGTAGCACACAGTCAATGTGCTTCCATACGTTTCATGGTCTACTTCTCTCTCGCCCATACATCACACCACACGCAGCAGCCAAATTATACAGAAACTAACCGAATTAGAGCAAGGAAACTAAAGAAAATACAGGATCGTAGATTCTGAAGTGCAGAATGTAATATGCTCCATGTCCCCAGAAGCAAGACATCGTGTATTAAAAGTCTTTGCTTTTAGTATCTGGGCGTAAATTAGACACTACGGAATTACTAAACATTAAATAATCAAAAGATCCGTGTATAACACAAAACATTTTCGTTTATAGTAATCGGAAAATTGGAATCTGAATATGCGTTTTAAAATGCAAGGACGACATTTCATATTTTCATAATATGACATGAGAGTATACATCCAAAGGAAGGGGAAAAAAATGTACCAAATTGTGAACTTGCTTCACATGGCATCGTGTTCGCGGTATGAAATATTACTCCAACACTCTAGTGTCTGGACACAATGATTAATCATTACATTCCCATTATACGCTCAGGGCTGTGAAGTAGCAATTTCCATAGCGACACCATGATGGAAGGGAGAGCTAATCTAAATAATGTTTTTTGTGATTGCTTTCCAATTTTCATTCAAATGGTATGCAGTCATTGCACATTGCGCCTACATAATTATCAACCTGTTAAACCGTCCGCAATATATTCACCCCGCTGTGGGAAAACACGATAAATCATAATTTGGTATTATAGCTGACTTTATGCTCAAATATATATGTTAAAAATACCTCTGATGGTTCTTGGAAAAGTGTGCCTATGTTTTTTATGCAATTTTTATTATCATAAATGTAGCTTCTGTGTTCCGTTGGCTCCACTGCTGTACGAAATACGTGTTTTCAATGTCTTTAAGGCAGGTTTGGGGCGACAATATTGCCTTCCCTTTGCGCTTCTTGTATCGATATTCTGAAGGTGGCAGTTTAAAAAAAAAATAATTTAAAGTAAAGTTGATTAAATCAGCAAATACACACCATAAATAATTAGGCTACCTCTAGCTGTCTAGTCTTAACAGCGATATAACTGTATACAGGTCAACTGTCTCTCCTTGGGTATTGTGGGAAATGCCGGTGAACAGAAATGCCAGAAACAGAACTGTCCCATAACCATATCATAACTGGAACAGTGTTTATGCCTCACCCTAAAATACATGTCTGTATTAATATACAACGTCCTTGTGACTTCGGGTGTGATTCTCATAGATTTGGGCACAGAGCCAAACCCTGGGTAACAACTCATGTGGCAGAGTAAGTCACTTTAAGAATTTGAGGGGGTGCATCGGGGAGAAGCTTCGTGAAGTGGGAGGGGGGAGGGGAGGTTCTATATTAGCGTTTATCTTATAGAACTATAACAAAAACTAGTGTGGTGTGTAAATTAACTTTTGAGGTAAGCTCTCCTATATACCACTGTGGTTTGTGTAGGTGGAAATTGTTGCTGTGTCTGATTTGCGAGAAGGTATAGATCCCATTCCCCTCTTTGACTCCCTTATGATATGTGGGATACGCTCTATGACCTAGAAATGCGAACACAAATAACTGATCTCATTCTGTCACGGCCATTCGTCGTTCGTTCGTTTCCTCGGCATCGGCCGAGCAACGCCGAAGCGACACAAGCAACAAACTATGAACAACACAAGAATTCGCTAATGACAAACTTCATTAGATCAAATGGTAATAATCGTGATGAAAATATAGCAGAAGTTAATATGCATGAGGCCACTATAAAAATGGCTTAGATAAGGGTCTAAATCTGATACAGATACCTGTTGTAAATTAATAGATAAAAGGGGGGGGGGGGAGGGGGGGGGGGAATAAGCAAACAAATAAAAATGTAAAATAAAGAGATAACTACCTATCTCACAAACAAAATAAATCAATAAATAGTTCTAAAAAAAAATCAGTAATTGTGTAAGGGTCATCGATTTTGATGTGTGTATAATGAACATCAATATACACCATCAATACATACATGATGAAATGGAAATGGATAATCTTTTATTGTAAAGAAGTCTGCAGAAAATATACATGTCCTTTTAGTAATCACCCCAATATCAAATAAAAGAGAATACTTGTTAAGTATAACATCTTTCTGCCACTTGTCACTTTTTTATGGAATGCTTCGACGATAAATCAAAAATGAGAGGAAATAAGCAGACTAGAAAATAATATTTCGAAAAGAGACCTTTGTTAAAAATGTAGTGATATTCAAGTGGATTATGTTCATAAACCACAACCACAATGGATGAAAATCACGGAATGGTATAAGACTGGAATAAGCAGATTATTCTATACTATTTCTTGTTTTCAAGGCAATCGTTCTTTAAAGCAATCTTTTAAAAAACTTGATTGGTAGGATGTCAAGCTGACCAAAAATGCTTGAAAATGCACTCTACATGTATTATGAATTTGAGATTACATTACAAGCGATTAATGAAAAAGAAAATTCCCCTTGATAAACAAATCAACGTTTGTTCCAGTCTTATTTTTCTAGGTACAAAAATCCATGAACACGATGAAACTGACCATTCAAACCAGAAAAATAACGTGAACAAAAGAAAATGCCCCTTGATAAACAAATCAACATTTTTCTAGGTACAAATATCCACGAACACGATGAAACTGACCATTCAAACCAGAAAACTAACGTGAACAATGCATCTCTCATGACTTTTGCACAAAAGTATGATATACTGAATATTGATTTTAAATCACTGTAACGGCTTTCTTCAAAATCATATTCGTGGCAGCTCGCGCAGAATAAGCATGGAAATGACAAAATGGGAGAGAAATATGACTAAATCGCGAGGAGAGGATACCTTCGATGTATGATTTATAGTTGCAAAAAGGGAAAAAGTATAAACACGACAAGTGATATAGAAAAGAAAAAAGGAGGAAATAGCGGTTTAGAGCGGTACAAGAATTAAAAGCAGAGCGAAAATGTCAATATTCTGAAAGAAAGAAGGTCAAGTCACTTTGTATTAATGAGAAAAGGGTATACATTTCTTTGAAAAATGTCAAGAGATAAAATGACCTTCAAACAACAACGAATTTATCAGCTAAAGAAAATATAAGAATTGGGGAAAAGACTTAAAATGAGGACAAGAAGAATAGAAGAACAAGACACGGGAAGGGGTGTAGAATATATACAATAAGAAGAAAAGGATTAAAAAGGAGCAGATATAAAAAAGGAAATTAGAATGAACAAGAACTAAACTAAGAACGAGTAAATAAAAATGAAAATAAGAAATTAAAAAAAAGGGAGAAGAAGAATAAGGATGAAAAAAAAAAAAAAAACGAGGTGAAGGGAAAAGGAAAAGAAATACAGGAAGGAAAAGACAAGAAAAAGGGGGAAAAGGAAGAAGAAGGATAAGAAGATCAAAGCACACGAAAATGAAAACTAAATGAATTTAAAAATGACTCACGAAAATGAGACATTAACTCTACTCGTAAAGATGACGAAAAGGATAAGGAGGGGGGGGGGGGAGGGAGAAGAAAAGAAGAACAAGAAAGGGAAAGGAAGAACTAGGTAAAGAAGGATGAAATATTGAAACATAGTCACAAATTAAAAAAAAAAGAAGAGGTGATAAAGAGTGAGAGAGAGAGAGAGAAAAAAACTGACTCGAGAGAAGGAGACATCCAACTCAACTCGTCAGGATGACGCCACCGATCCGTTACATAAACATAGGGCTTTACTCGATGAGTAAAGAAACACTTCCCTAGAAAGCTGTCTAACCTTGACCCAGTAGTCCCAGGCATAGAGATACACCGTGTGTTTACATAACTATCTAACGAGAGGAGAAATAGCGGGTAGAAGGAGAGAGAGGGAGAAAATAAAAGAGGATGATAACTTACTCTAGCAAGGACTAAACAAAAGTATGTATAAATTATTTTAAAATATAGAACATAACATGTCACCTTTTCCCCCTTTAAAATGGATGTTCAAAACAGTAGACATACTCTACTATTACTATGCATTGTCTGTACATTACAGAGTAACTAATTATGAGAGCTTGAAAAGAAGGGGTAGAGGGCGGGAGATTCTTAACGTAAAGAAAGAGGAGAGAGAAAGAGATAAAGAGAAATACAGAAGGAAGAAAAGGAAAAGAAGGCAAGATAATTACATCTGAAGTCATCATGGTCATGACCATGATTATATTTATGTAAAGAACTAGTGGGAAAGAAAGAAGGGAAATAATGGATAGATAGACAGAGAGAGAGAGAGAGAGAGAGAGAGAGGGGAGAGAGGGAGAGAGGGAAAGAGAGAGAGAGAGAGAGAGAGAGAGAGCGATAGCAAAAATGATAGACATTGACACAGGTAGAGAGAGAGATAGAGAGATAGAGATAACGGGATATAAGACATCACGTGCATCCTTTAAGAGGCGAGTGCTGGGTGATTAAAAACACACGGCTCATCCATCGGATCATCATTATCATCGGCTTTCAAGCTCATCGAACGCGACCAAGGGATCGATTGCCCGTTCCACCATTGACGTCATACGTGCCGTTCCCAGGCACCCCCGGTCACATTGATTGGTGACGTCATCGCTGCTTCCAGAGGGCGCAGGGCCAGCCAATTTATCGCAGCACTTGAAAGGAGAGTGTACCTCAATACAATGCATATCTGGCTAACCTATAGGCTGTTTTATACTTACGCAAAGGAATGGCAAAACGGAAAAAAAAATCTTTCTAATCTAATGATTATGCATCAATCACAGAGGCTGTAATGAAGGCATATACAAATTTACTTAACCTTTCATTAAGTACATAAGCTAATACAAGCTTCCAATCTGACGTATAATTATTCCAGTCTATACCTCAAAAAAGCTACAGTATTTGATTTGTAACTGCGTATCTCCCTCGGCTAGGCTCTTCCGAAAAAAAATATCGTCTTCCCAAGTTGGCATGGGAAAACAACATGTTGTCATACCATCTCACACGAGAGTCTGTAAAAAGTGGCCTCCAAAATAACTTTATTTTAGATGAAATCGCTGCACCTGCCGTAGAATGAATCAACATGGCGGCGCATTGGCTGTCTATACGAGTCCTTACCGTGACGTCATTTACCAAGGCCATGATTAAAGGGCAACAGTTAAAATAGAATCCACGTCCTTGCAATGACTCAGTCAAATAGTTCAGTCCATTTATGGATTGTACAGGCAGAAGAGAATAGTTTTGATCATAATGAATAAATGACGTCATATTGTATTTAGCCTATTTTAATAATGTATGTAGCCCATGAAACATCACTAACCTTAATCATGTTAATAAAAGCTCTTATTTTACAATACACACGTATTTGAAGATAATGGATTGATATCCAGATCTCCATGTAAATGTTTTCCCAAAAGTTCTTCCAAATTCTACGTATACAATTTATGAAATGATAATAATAATAATAATAATAATAATAATAATAATAGTAATAATAACAATAATAATAATAAAATAATAATAATAACAATATTCAACAACAACAAAAAAACCTCTCTTTATCGGCTGTATAGACTGTATATTGCAAAATAAGTGTATTGATAATTACCTATCTACACTGAATTAAAAAGACAACAACAAAATACTCAAAATTCTGAATAACTGAAAAGTGTACATCTCGACAATCCATATGCACCTACACGTCACCCCTACCTTAACTTTACCTCTCTAGACTGCAAATGATACATAAAGACGCCAAAATAGGACGGTAATATAAAAACACACTTTTGCGTTAGACCACATACTCCATCATAACTGGATTTATGACGCTAATCCTCAACGCAACAAAGAAAGCGAAGTCGGAATTTGCAGTGATGTGACACCGAGTGGAAAGTGAAGGGACGAGGTAGTGTATGCGTGGTGAACATGCAATGACGTCATTATGAAATACCCCCTTCGATGGATGATGGCATGTCAAACAGTCTATATCTGATTTTCCTTTTATGTTTCTTGTTCTCAATTTTGAGTACCCCTGAGATGTATTTGATCAGACGGTCCTCGACAGAACGGCTGACGTATAGCCTCCTTTCTCTGTAAAGTGGTTTTCTTCCCACACTTACATGTTAAAAGTATCCTTACACTCCTTATATTGCCCCCCCCCCCTTTTTTCTACAGTTTCGACATGAAAAAATGACGTCATGGGAAATTGGGAGTTTTAGAGGTTTAACGAGCGATGTGCCGAATTGGGGATTCGCTTTCAAAGTCCTCATGAAAATTATGCCAAGCACGTATTTTACCACTTTAAAAAGCTGATTAATTGCCTCATAAAGTACAAGGGAATTCGAAAAGCAACGTCAATTACTTTTCAAATAATTAATATTGACAACGTAACTAGGTTATTTTATTTCTTTTATTTCTGTTTAATATTATGCGTTTTATCGCATATACATGGGCTAATTAATCATGCCCCTGTGATGGGGCAAAGAGTAAAAAAAAAAAAATCGTTCATCCATAACCAACTGCTAAACTGGCAACACTTAAAACACAATGAAACTAGTCATCTCACTCTTATATAAAACATTATTAGTATTCCAGAACTTATGCGCCCGAGACGTTATGTTCACATCTACGGCAGATGGCCGATTTAAGACAACAAAATGAGGCAATAGCAAACATTTCCAGGAAAACCTCAATAAAAGTCATCCAGCATTAAGCGGAAGGAGGAAAAAGACTCGGCTCTCGTGTAATGGCTTAATCTAAGGTGACGCATTAAACTCATGAGAAACATCCCGGGAAGGGCACCACCGTTGTTGTATTGTGGGCCATAATAAACAAAATACATGTACACCTTTAATCAGATATCTGTACGGTCTTCTACAGGCGGGTCACCCAAAAGGAGACAGAATATACGTCCATTATAGGTAGGTTGTCTTTCTATAATAAAAGAAAACAGGCCGACAATAAAATTTCTAACAGAAATAGTAAGGTATCCTTTACATCAGGGTTTTCTGAATAACGTTCGGACTGCACACAACTTTACACTATTTTATCATCATATTCACAAAGTGTTACACAATCTGGACGTGTCCATGAATAGTTACCTTAACATGTAATGACTTAACGTTTCTAATAGCAAATATTAACGAGTATGTGTACAAGGTATACCTAGGGTTGTGCGTAACACTCTATTTATTGTGATATTGAAACACGAGTTTTTATCTAATAACATCAATCAACCGACATCTTTACGTATCAACAACACAGCGAAGTACTTGGAAAGACGTGCACGCTATACTCGTACCCATTGCTATTCAAGCATTCAGTTTCACTGCTTAGCATTTTCTTCCAAGTTGCTTTTATGCATTCCCAAAAGATGATACACACGCATTTGTGTGTGTGTGTGTGGTCACGCCATTGATGTTTGGTTTGGAGTGTGAAGTATATGCACGAGTTATCCGCAATACTCACACAAGCACTTCTACAGGTGTAAGCAACGCCACAGTTTCCCCCCATGGATCTCACTGTGTCTCACTCTATCTCTTTCACTCTCTCTCTCTCTCTCTTTATCACTCCATCCCTATCTCCCATCTGTATCCGTTTCTCTTTCCACTTTCCATGTCTCTCAGCTTCCCCCTCTCTCCCTCCCCCATCCTCCGTCTCTCCCCCTCTCTCTCTCTCTTTGCTCCCCTCACTTTCTCTCCCTCTCACCTCTTCGTTCTCTCATCTCTCTCTCCCTCTCTCTCCCTCTCTCTACCTCTCTCTCTCTACCTCTCTCTCTACCTCTCTCTCTTTCTCTCTCTCTCTCATCCATCTATTTCAGCTTTGGGCAAAGCTCGTGCCCTGTTTTGTTAACAGCCGACGTTAATATGATCGGGAGACTCTTATTTCTTTCCGATTTGACCGCGGGATCCATTGAGATTAGATTATTGAGGAGATATAGATTCTTCTGTCATGAGCCGACAAAAAGGTGGCGGAGTTCGAGGGTGGTTACGGGGCGAGTTGAAAATCGGGCAGTTAGTCAGGTCTAAATGGCGGAAACGAGTGTAGTCGGGCAAATTGCACAGCTATGCAACATAGCTTATACATACATATACATACATAACACCCTATTTTAATCTAATACCCCCCCCCCCAAAAAAAAAAAAAAAAAAAAAAATGTGCTTTAAAATTTGAATTGAACTGAGTTATCATGATACGGAGGTGGAACCATCAACATAATAAAATATAAGAATTTATCCTTTTAAATCAATGAAACAAAAATACAGAAAAGAAACAGCAGATGAATTGTTGTCACTGCAGACATGGCGGAAGAGTAAAACAAATGCAAACTGTGGAAGAGTCAGCAAAAGCAAATCCCAGTGACATCAGGCATGGTTGTTTCTCCTCAAACGTAAATATGTCTGGATTTTCTTGAATCAAAGACTAAATGTCAAGGGCATACCAACCCCAATATAAAAACTACTGCTACCGCCTTATAACCCAGTCTCCGAGGCATTTTTTCCGTCATCAGCGAATTTCGAATTAGCAGGCAAAAAGAAACACTACTTCAGGTTATTTCATGGTCATAGATCGATCTCGTTCGAGCTGAATTACAGTAATGCCGAGATGGATGGAGGGACTGGTTATCAGTTTCTTGTGATGCAGTGTGGTGCAGCAGATGGTATATTGCTAGACGGATTTGAAGTAATATCAACTTATTTTGTAATCTTCATGCCTTGTGTAATTCCATTCTGAATAGAAGCTCTTCCGAGAAATATATCATTGAATAGGGGACGGGGTTGAACATGTAATAATGATGAGACAACTTGTACTATACTAAACGTGCAGAATAACATATAAAACTATAAAATCCGAATATTTTATCGCTTCTTTACAGCAGTGTATCATCGTCATTTCACTGCAATACTAAATACTGTTACTACTACTTTTACTAATGATTGTGATGATGATGACAATAATAATAATAATAATAATAGTAATAATAGTAATAGTAATAATAAAAATAATAACAATAATATTATTAATAATATTAATAATAATTTTAAAAATATAAACAATAATATTAATAATAATAATAATAATAGTAATATAATGATCATGGATTTATAAAGAGCTGACTACATTCAGGATATCTCTAGGCGCTTTACAGTTACACAGTTATATTATGAAATGATGGAATTTATTCTTCCGAGTCGGATTACTGTCCTTTTTCATTATCTATAGTCTCAGAGGTGATGCCCTGAGTTTTCTACGCGAGAGGAAATACGCACAGTAATTATACAGGGCCAACCCGCACAATTACATTAAAGCCGTTATCTTGCTCATTATCTGTCAGCTATCATCACACACGCATCCATCTCGCTTTACCCTGATTGTGTCATCCCTTGTTCTCATCCTCCTCCTCATCAACTCGCTTCTCAGAGCAGACATTCTTATCGTCGGCTCATCTTCATCCGTCTACACCAAGTTCTCCAAAAGGAAAGAGGCGAATGCCAAGGACGACCGCTGACAGTGCTTCCTACCATCGCAGCGACACGCACGCAGTGCCGGCACTTTAATAATCTTAGAGACAAAACAACAACAGATCTTGTTATCAAGTCTTGATTTATTGTTATTACGATGAATAATATATTGTCCTAGATTAGAATCCCCCTCCCCCCCCAAAAAAAAAAAAATGGCACTGAATATTTTAATACTACAGAATGTATATATAAAAAAATATGCCGAACCGATATGTTGGGAGAGATATATGATAGCTGGGTATATAAGGCCACTGACATACTAAGAAATCCCTTGTGCAGTCCTGAAAATAAGACATGATTGTAATCCATACGTGCATTTGTGTGTTAGTACTTTTCAGTGCGTGTGATTTTCAACAATCGTTGCGACATTTTTCTCAAATCAATGCATGATAAACATTCTAAATATATAAAAACTTATTTCTTTTGAAATGCAGATATATAACAAAACTCAGAATTATCATTCCAACTGGAATGGAATGTGTGTGTGTGAGTGTGTGTGAGGGGGAGGGTACTGGTATACAAAGTCATTACCGAAGTCAACATAAGAATACAAATATAACATAATTATTTTACTAGTTTGTGTTGTTAATGTCAATATTGTCGCCATTAATTAATCCTGTCTTTGACATATTTGGTTTGAATATAAAATTACTTCATTATATTACTTCATAACATCAACATAATACCCCCCTCCACGTGACAAGACAAAAATGAAATGAAGGCAGAAATAGCGGGCACAATATCGCAAGATTTATTGCTGGCATGGAGTTAAACTGACAGTAGGTATTTTTGTTTGTTTGTATGGTTCTATATTGTTTTTATTTTGTTTTGTTTTTGTTTTGTTTTGTTTTGTTTGTTTGTTTGTTTTTTGTTTGCTTTTTTTTGGGGGGGGGGTTGACGAAAAGTGTTATGTCATTATATTATTATCATTTTACTATTACATATATATATATATATATATATATATATATATATATATATATATATATATATATATATATATGTAATGATAATATAATATGCTGTCTGAATTTAAATATGATAGTAAAAACCATATGAGTAAAATGTATAAAGTATTATCATTTGTAAGAGATAATTTGTAAGAGATCACTCTGGACAAACAGGTCATTATTATTTTTGTTGTTCCATGATTTTGGTATATTTTGTTATATAATATTTGAAAATATTGTTATCTATGTTAATCATTATAATGTATTATGTGCCGAATTGGCCTGCGGCAGTTTTTAAATTGGTAAATATATGTTATGCTTTGAATTTGAATTATGACATGACTTTTATTTGTGATTTTTCTCTTTTTTGTGGTTATGTTTGTATGTCTGTTATGCACTGTAAATTAAAAATTGAGAATGATCCTGTATGTTTGGATTTTGAATCAATAAATGAATTTGAATTTGAATTTGAATTTGTTTGTAAGTGAACATGGCGTTTTTGTAAGGCGGGGGGGGGGGGGGGGGGGAGGTGTCACTGAAACATAATACATTACTTCTGCTTCGGCCTCCAATCCAATTAACATTCAGCTTCTTCCACTTGATTGCCGGATGCTACTAGTTTGTGCAATTAATACCGATTTTGTCGCCGTTTTATTATCCTGTCTTGGTTTTAATCTAAAAAGGTTTTGCAATAAACACGTCAGCTCTAGGCACGGCAAAGAACGTATCGCTTTTCAGTATAACGAGCATATGTTTCTCCTGACGTAATTTGAACCTTAATACAATTGAACTTTCCGTGTCTGGCTATGATATACTTACACACCACCATGGCGCTCAAGTATGCCCATGCAATATACCGCCCTACTCTTAACCTTTTCGTCATGTTCACTGGGTAAATATAAAACCGCTTGTGATAAATCTTATTCTCTTCTTAAATAATTACCTTTATTTAATGTGACATTATAGCGTTTTTAGATATTTCTTCTTTTGAATTGCATTTTCTTCACTTATTAATTAAAAAAAAAAACATATTCTTCACCTGATCCCACACCCCGACACCCCCATCCCCACACATTTTTGTTGAATAAGTAGGTCATACGTCAAATTAGGGAAGAAGATAATTTTTGATGAAGAGTAAATTAGGTACGCAACAACCATTAATCACGCCCAAGTAAATGAGAACTCTATACGAATCTTACTTTTCAGGCATTTTCCCATCACTTGAAAACTACATCAACAACTGGAAAGTGAACATTACTCTCGGTCTTCATGTAGTGCAAGGGGAGCACAAGACAATAATACGTTGAACTACGAATCTTATTCAACTGTAATTAATCTTTGCTGCGATTCGTTCTGCGAGCTTGCAAGATGAACCCGAGAGACACGTATTGATATCATTACTGATATTAGGCTGTCCGGAGGGAGTGCCCGAAACCATTAATGATTTATGAAGGCACGTTCCGAACATGAACTAGGTTGGCATGGATGTTGAGCGTCCACATCTTAATTTCTGCTAGAATATTGGTCCATTCATTTACAGCCCCCCCCCCCCACGATGAAACGAATAGTTACATTTATTTTATATAAATGTATAATGTCTTTATTAATATCTTTGACAGAAAATTGCTACATCTCAATCAGAACCTATCTTCCCACTTTATACGTCTCTCTCTCTCTCTTCCTCGTTATTCCCAACCGTCCCCATCCTCTCGCTATTTATCTAAACTAGCTAAAAAATACCCCTTTCAAGTGTTCTCCTGTACCCACCTGTACCCACCCCCCCCCTCTTTCTTTCTCTCTCTCTCTCTCTCTCTCTCTCCCCCCCCCCCCCCCACTTCACTATTTGTCTCGTCTCTTTTACTCTTTCTATTTCACATTCCTGGCCACGAACTGTCCCCCCCCCCTTTCTCTCTCTCTCTCTCTCTCTCTCTCTCTCTCTCTCTCTCTCTCTCTCTCACTTTACATCATTGACATTTCTCCTTAAGGGAATCGTGTGGTCCATGTGTAAAGCCTATGGAAATAAGAGTATTTAGCAGTCAACGGGTTAACACTATCCCTATATTGGTCTTGCCACGCCGCATCAGCCAAACACCACGGATGCAGCTTGCGCCCTCATTAGATATCAAGTGTATTACCATTCGCTGCGAATTTATATATCTTCAAGATCAGACCTTTTCAACTCCGAGGTTCAGCGAACTAACACGTCTTGACAAATTCTGGTCACGTGGTGCATATGATTTTGCAGGAGAGCCTGCACTAATGAGATCATGTCATGCATCCACGCAGAAAGCAGTGTGGCGTTTTCCCGCGTCTTTTTTTTTTTCAAATGTAGAAGAAAATAACACCTTCAAAAAGTGCGACTGTCAGGAATTATAGAATGATAAATGGTAGAAATGATCGAATTATACGCTAGGTCTAAACACGCTGACAGGCCCACTATCTATATCCCTGACCATCAAGACGTGTATCGCAATCATTATGAAGAGTATCACAACGGAATATCTTTGTCTTGCATGGAATTTACATATAAATCATATTTCATAAAAGGTTGGAGAAGTATTCGAATGTATTGGCTTACATTAGCAAGATAATAATTGTAGCCGGGCCTATCCTACTCTAAAAAAATCACGAAATAATATATATTACTATTTTTCTATCATTAACAAGAATGATTTGACATTTTTCATGAGTCATTATTACAATAATTTTCCGGGAAAAGTGAAAGATCTATACGTGCAGTATGATAAAATAAAGTTGATTTTTTTTTCCCGTGTAGAACTCTGTTGAAAGAATTCACTATTATTATGAATGCATATCTACATACATACAAACATACATGTATTTGTTGCCAAAACTTGAACAGGGGCAAAGCAAGTTGCGATTCTATGCCCTAAATTGATAATTATCATAAAACAAATGCAAGAGGTTCGATGATATTGTATACTATCTTGAGGTACATAACAGGTAACACAATACATTTTATTTAGGACATGACAAGCTAAAAACTGCTGGTTAAAGTCTAACTTTGATATCTTATTCCTCGGCCGTTGATCGTGGGAGATGAAAAACGCAGAAAGACCCGGATGCCCCGCGGCTTGCCATGGCAACCGAATTGAGGCCATCGACATCTGAGGAAGACGGATATTGGTGGAGGGATGACGACGGACGGAAGGAGTAGCTAATAGCATCCATCCATCTCTGGGCTTAACCCCTTGCGAGCTGCCGCCGGCTGAACACGGACGATATTACGACCGTGGCGGGATTACGTACAACGCCTACCAATGCTATCGCCTTTTTGTGTGTGTTTTTTTTTTTTTACTGCGCACAAGTGTAACACATAATAGTGAGCCGTAGAAGTGTAAAGTGCCGGATACAGGCATGTCAACCATAACGATAACATAACTTTCAAATCGGTCTTTCTGAACTTTAATTTGCATGGGTAGTATTGGATATCGGCGTTGCTCACCAATTTAAGCTATAGTGAGCCTTCAGCAAAGATTTTTTCCAGTCCAAGTCCATTTCTACGATTTCAAAGTTATAGTTATGGTTATCGCGATCGGTGACATGCGAATGGCCCTTATTTCGTCACTGGTTTCGCGAACCGACGTACGCGCAATGGCGATAAGGAGATACGTCAGTTTGCGAAACCAGTGACAAATTATAGTCTGATGTGAGTGATCACTGTTGATTAGAATAAAAGGTATGGTTTCAGTCCATCGTGGTTTAATTCGTATGCATGCATCAAGAGCGTAGGGAATGTCTCTGCCCAAGAAATGGAATTTATTAATGGACATCTGTCATTGGTTCATCAATTAGTCGAAAAATATTCAGAGAACCGTGGAGAAGATGTCGTGACGAGTACTTGGAAAACAATAAATGTCTTTAAAAGTCAGCAATTTTCTTTTAATAAACGACAGACGTATGCGTGTTTTCAAATTATAAAGCCATAGAAACGTTCTCCACTACTCACGAAGTTTTTTCTTCTTCTTCTTTCTTCTTTTGCGTATTCTATTTCCATTTATTCCCTTTAAATTTGTGGGCAATAACTTTTCATTTACAAAAAAATCCTCAAACTTAACAAGCTGCGACAAAAAAGGGCTGGGTTGGGGAAATAATTGAAAATAGACCCCTATACTTTACATCACATCTTTATAAAAATCCAGAAATTAGGTAATGAAAAGGGAACGACAGGTATCAGTGTCCGCGAGCATATGAATTGATGATGGAAGGAGACAGTGCTATGAATATTTCAATTCAATTACAGTAAATGGATTTTTTTTTTTACAATGTGGGCGAACCGGTAGAAGTTGCGGTACTTCCATCAACGTATGCATGTAAATGCACAATCGTGAAGGCCATATCATATCAGGGTGGGCTGCAAAAAAGAACGGCGAGCGAAAATGGCGGATGTCCCTTGGTTCAAAGGAAACATACGTTTTAATATCTCTGTGTCTTTGTACATTATATCACTCTCAAGTATTATCTCTCTCTCTCTTTCCCTCTCTCTCTCTCTCTCACTGATATTTTCCACTTTTAATTTCCCCCTAAAGGAAACTTGAAGAAGCGGGCTCAGGTGCCATTTTGGCAGGAAATCATCTTAATGACATGTGTTCTCCATTGGCAGGATAAACATTAGAATTTTAATCACGGGTGTTAACTGTTGTGCGTAATTCCTTCTGCTACAGCGTCATTCTATTTCACATGTTATGTCATGCTTGCCTTCTTATGAAACAATTTGTAATTATGTGCACGATCAGATTTGCAAGTATATTGATGAAAAAAAGAAGTATTTCCTAAAAGAACAAATGTATAGCCCATAGGTACAAGATTATAGATTGAAGTAACGTTTGCCATAACGTTAATCCAATCTGCAGTAATTTACACACAGAAAACGGCGGGTAAAAAAACAAAACAAAACAAAACAAAACAAAACAAAACAAAAAACGTGTATAATCGCACTAGTTGACTAGGAATTTGGTTATTTCATTAGAGAAGATGAGCTTGAAAAAAAAAAACACGGGCAACGGGGTAAAAAATTACCAGATTTGTGGTCCGGTCAAACCGGAACTTTTATAAAGTTTAACACTTTCTATTTCAAAATTTTACAAGTAGTTTTCAGTGCATTGTATGCATTTTCAGCATTTTCATACTGTCCCTATAACTTGCATCAGCCTTTCTTTTGCTTAAATTCATATAACTTAAATGCATCAAATAATTATACTCTTAGAAAGTCGATACGAAACTACAACTAACATAATTAACACCAAATCTTTCCGACAGAATGGTACTGTGAACAAAAAAATTTCAACGACTGATCTTATAAAATCATGTTCATTGCTAAATCTGAAAAAAGCAGGAGAGAATTTATGAGCAATGCTTTGGTTTAGACACTTAAATAGGGGGGCATTTCATGAAAGGACTTGTCAGATATTTCATCCGAAAAATTTGCTCTCAGCCAATCAGATGCAAGGATTTCAGTAGCTTATAACAGTTGTCGGATAAAATATCCGACAACTTCCTTTCATGAAACGCTCCCCGGATGGTATGTAAGGTTGGGGGAGACGCACTAAATATTCATACAGGGGAGCGTTTCATCAAGTGTTTTGTCATTGATTTTTATCGACAAAATTTGCTCTCAGCCAATCAGATGCAAGGATTTCAGTAGCTTATAACAGTTGTCGATAAAAATCACTGACAAAACACTTGATGAAACGCTCCCCAGATTTCAGTAAGTCATGATTGAGGAATCAGAGCAAAGAGCTTCTAGGCAATCGAGTAAAGCCTGGTACTGCATACACGGTAATGAAAGATACAGCTATATTTATCCTTATAATTATTGAATAATGCTTACAATTTAAACATTATTTTGCTGTGACAAAATATCAATCAAAAGTGTTATAAAAATCAATAGAACCTATAAAAACAAAGACCTTTATAATTATATTCCTCTGTAATACAAAGGTTCATTTGGGGGTAATTTTTGGTATAACCAACCCCGCCCCGCCCCCGCCCCCCCCCCCCCCTCTCCTGGTTGGGTATATGATGCGATACCAAAATTTTCTGTTCTTCAAGTTTATCGACAGTGACTCATCATGATTCGATCCCTTATATGGTAATGTCTTGGACAAGTTGATGCATCTGATTTGCATGATTCAATCTCTTAAGCTCAAGGTCAATGTTATTGGTATACGATTTGATACCAAACATATAAATATGCAAATATAATCCTCCCCACTTTCAGCCCGTATATCCCACAATTTAAATGAGCCTATAAAATTCAATATTTTCTGTCAATCCGTGCACATCCTTCGACGGTCATCACGGCAAGATATCCATGTCTTGCTCCAATCTCACTCCCTCGCAAGGGAGACGACCACTTTGCCCTGTGCATCACGTTCTGACTCGCCTTTAGGAATAATAAAAGCCATTTGATCGATTTCTCTAAGGGGCTAATAGAACGAGCCTCGTGCGGCAGGGGGATTTTGGGATGAGCGAGGGAAGCCGTGTCACGACTTTGGTCACAGCGTCAACGTCCCACTGCTGCACGGCCCATCTCCGTTCTGAGTGAAAGTAAACCCACACAGATAGCCTTTCCCTTTCAACCATGTCAAACTCAATGCCATGTATGAACATTTTAAAAGGCAAGAAACCTAGAATCCCCATCCCCTTCAAAATGTCCAATCTGCTTGAATGAATTAAGTCATTTGCTGACAAAATGAAAGGAAATTGGGGGATAATTTTTCTAGAAAATTTGGATTTTTCTTGTCAAGAGGACCGTTTTCTTGGATAAGGTCTCTAATTCACCAGTGTTATCGGGTTACATATATGAAAATTGATGCCCCTGTAAAAGATTTACTGAATCTTTCAAAACATTCATCATTTGGGGATGGAGTGCAGTTCTTAATAAAGTCCATGGAATGCGCTGAAATATTGGTGCAATTAATTTTGACTATCGTTGGGAACAGGGGAGCAGGTTTGCATGGGTGGCATAATTTACGGTATACATATAGTACTCCACTTTTACCGTATTTCTGTCTGTCGGTCTGTCTGTCTGTGTTTTTGTTGTATCTCTCTCTATCTCTCTACCTCTCTCTCTCTCCTTATAGTCTATTTCTATCAAAAATAAAATATTTCTTCGCATCTAAATGTAAATGTCATTGCATGTCGCGACATCTTCCCCATCTTTGCTTCTTTCTTTCTTTCTCTCTCTCTCTCTCTCTCTCTCTCTCTCTTCAGTTCTACAACCCACCCCCTCTCCCTACGACGGGTGGCACCCAAACACTGGGTCGTCGCCTCCATCGAGAGACGCTGGCGCCTTCGCGGTCGGCCTGCGAATTCGCACGGTTCGCCACCCAGCTGATTCGGGCCTGCATGTTTGGCCTACATTCTACAACGCAATGTCACGCTTGGTACAGTACATACACATGGACTAGCATGCGTGGCGCTTCCAACATAGAAATGTCTGGTTTTGGGCTTTGATCCAGCCACCCATTAACAATGAATTCAATTCATTGATTGATTGCTGAATAGTCTGGTTGTTTTCCAGAGCACTACATGTGTATATCAATCAAATTATTCCGAGGGCGGGGATGGGGGGGGGGGGGCGGCATGCACTGTCTCCTTAATTCTGACTACAGTCTAGACGAATCAATGCAGACATGAACAAAATGTACAGTGATTTTTTTTTCAATGGACAAATTATGTGTGACATTTCCCCACAGTATTCATAATACTTAAAACTTAACAAATTAGATTAATGCCAAAAATAATTGTCTGACACATGTCTCTATCAAGATTTGAAAGCAGCTGCTCAATGGGAACAAAAATAGTTAGCGTCAAAACCATGTCGGGACCGGTATCAACACCCAAAGCAGACCAGAGAGAGAGAGAGAGAGAGAGAGAGAGAGAGAGAGAGAGAGAGAGAGAGGGGGGGGGGGGAGAAAGAAGATAAAGCTATAGACTCCAACCCCCTGAAAGTCCGGGTGAAACCATATAATGTATTATTTTTCCAGGTAAGGCCTATTCCCTTTCTTCAGATTCACATATTCATTCAAATATTGTTTTATGATATACAATCGATACTCTTAATAATCAAAATATCAATCCAATAAAGCATTCCCTCATATCAAATCGATCAATCATATCACTTTCTGCAACTGATTTTATCTAATTAGATGAAATGCGCATCTCACAAAGTATTTCCCACACCTTGTTTTCCTCAATTTTCGTACCACTGTTCCCAAGAGAAAATCTATGTTTTTTTGATCTCTTCAAATTACGTGTACATGATTTAATGACAATTCTTATGAAATTTAGTAACATACGGGTATTTCGGCGTATATATCAGGGAATACACCTGTCACCATGTTTATAAGCGAAATGTCAAAATTAAATGAAAAAAAGAAGATTCAACGGATAAGGGTGTCGTCCGTTTTGCGCCCCCTCTCTCTTCATCTCTCTCCCTCTGCCACCCCCCCCCTTTTTAACTATCTCCCTGCCTCCTCTTCTTCTCTCTTTCTCATCTCCCTTCCCCTATTTTTCTCTCCCCATACCCCCTCTCTATCTTGTTGCCAGTATGCCTGTCTGCCTGCCTTCCTCTGTCTGCCTGTCCCCCTTTCTCTCTCTGTCTCCCTGTCTCTTCTCTTCTCTCTCTTCTCTCTCTCTCTCTCTTTCTCTCTGTATCCATGTCTCTTCTCTTCTCTCTGTGTCTCTGTCTCCATGTAATGTCCTTTCTCTTCTCTCTGCCTCTCTCTCTCTGTCTCCCTGTCTCTTCTCTTCTCCCTGTCTCCCTCTCTCTCTGTCTTCCTGTCTCCCTGTCTCTCCTCTCTCTCTCTCTCTCTCTCTCTCCGTCTCAATCTCATCCAGTGGGTGGACAGTCAGGTGAAGACGTAATAACTCAGATAACCCACTCTGCATGATAAATCATCTTTCATTGCTGAGATTTCATCCTAAGACGAACAAGCAGAGACGCAACCGACTGGGATGCGAATGCGAACGATTCATATATACATGTCCCATGATTTAAAAAAGAAATCCCCGATTCACGATGCGGATGTTGCGAGTTACATTATTACTATGAAAGAAAATAGATTACAAAACAAAGTGAACTAAACATTCAACGTATGTCTATAAATACAAAAGATAAGTAACCACTGTGCTATTTATCGTCGTTACAAAAATAGCATTTCTGGAAACAGTAATTACTTTCGTACCAGCAATACATCACTGGAGAAAAATCTGTGTTTTTCACCCTTAGGTTATTTTCGGAGCTAGCCGAATAAAAACATCTCATTAATTCAAGATGGAAAAAGGTAAAAACATAACACATTCCACATGTTTTACGGTGAACTGGGTTAAAAGCATCTGACTCAGAAACAACTAATAGGTTTATCATGTTTATAGAGGAAAAATTCCAGGGGTGTTTTATTTTATTCCTGAATTTCTTTCATGTTACCATGGTTAAAGACCACGCCTTTATAGGTCTTCAGGACTATAGAAGGTAAAATATGCAGTTTTACCATTTTAAAAATGCTATCGCAATACTAAGAGAAAGTGCCATATGAAAAGAATATACAAGTCCTCGAGAATAGTAAAAAAAATTAAGGGAACAGACTAGCGTTAATTTATCGTGAAGTGTCCATATTTCCGATATTTTTTTTTCTCGTCTCCCCAGTACACAAAGCCTACTCACACAAAAATATGCTTCAATTAGATGGATTATGACCCTTCTTCGTACTTCAGGCTTGTCCAATACAAATGACCATCCCGTTTTATTTTTTTTTGGGTATCCTTGTCCAGTCAAAACGTGCACCGTAGCGTGTCGTTTCATCCACTGATCAAGTTAATTGATATTTTCAAAAAGCAATATATCTCCTCCCCCTCCCCCCCCCCCCTCTCATAAAAAAGGCTATCTCATCCATGAGTCATCCGTAATAGCCAAATTTGACTGATTACCATTAGAACACTTACCAACAACAACAGTAACAACAACAACAGCATGTCATTTTATGAAACTTGTCAGTTATGGAGGGGTGGGAGCAATATTAAATTATCGCAGCCAGCTTTAATGCATGTGACGACGTGTGGTGCTGATATATGCTCACGGGTTCATTCTTTGCTGGTAAAAGGTATACAGGGGATACTAAAATGGTTTAAGAAGGAGAGTGATAAATTCTTGTTGTCGGAGGCGACAGTAGGAAAGGAGATGGCTTTAGAGGAAAGAGGCTGACAGATTACATGGAAGTAAGGGAAGGAGGGGAAGGACTTTGGAAGAGGATGTTGGGAGAGGAAGTAGAAAGTGATGCGGCATCTGAACAGATGTAAGTAAATGGGTAAAGAAAAGGGCTATGAAAAGAAAGCGATACGGAAAGACAATGTATGGGATAAAGAGAGAGAGAGAGAGAGAGCAAGAGAGAAAAAGAGAAGACTTAACGGGCAAGTATGTAGAAAGATAACAGAGCGGGGAAAAAATGAGGTAGAGAGGGGGACAGAGGGAGGGAGATAGAAAGAATCGGGGAGAAGTAAGGAGGTGAAAGAAGAGATGAGAAAAGCAACGTGAACAGAAATAAAGAGTCAGCGAGTAGAGGGATGAGAGTGAAAGAGAGTGAAAAGGAAACGGGACTGGCAAACTGAAAATACATAAACACTGAAAAAGAAATAAATAATTATAGGAAGAGAGAAAGAAATGGAGAGAAGTAGAAACAGGCAAACAAGAATATAGACACTGACAAGGAGAGTATGAAAGAAAGAAGGGAGAAAGAGTGAGGAATGGAGACAAGGAGAGGGAGAGGGGGGGGTTACAGACACACAGCAGGAAGGAGGGGGTGGATAAATCACTGGTATTGATAAGTAAAGAACCTTCAAGGAAAATGCTCTATGACGTTAATTGGTACCCTTTTAGGTTTCCCAATCATACTCGACCTCTCAGTGATTATACATGTCACCATGAATTTCCATCACAATCTGAATACCCATCTATGCAGGTTGCTGTCGTAGTTATTCAGAATCAATAAGGAGCAAAAAAAGACTGCCAAAACAACATCGCCTCGATTTCAAGAACCCTCTCCACTATGTAAATCGTGCTAAGAAGAGCCTGCCTTGGCCCAACATGTACAGTCTTCAACAGCGGGATAGGGCTATATCATTATCTGTTTCGAGGCCCTCTTAAAGGGATGATAGTCAAGGTTTGATTTGGTTGGTATTTGATAAACGTCTGCTTGTGTTCTCAGTTTATACAACATCCAATTCGGATTCGATGCGGACTAACGGACCCACTTTCAGGGCTGCCAAACATATATAATTATATAAAAGCGTCACATAAACCGAACCAATATGGGCCTGCAGGACACGAGTATTTTTTATCGCACATAATCTAATGCTATCTCATTGACCTACACCTATCAAACTGAAAGTATTGTTCTGAAAAATAGAGAATACTCTGTAACACCTTTCCTCAATTTGCTGGGAATGAAAAAAGGAAAAACAGCCAATGGCAAGTTGGGAACTTTGTGCCATTAATTAGAATAAGTGCCTTTTTACTATATCCTGATCAAATCTTATGCTGTATGTAGAGCTGCACAGCAGCTTTCTGAATATGAAGAAAAAAGTGCTTATATAACCACGTGATCACTTAAACTTTCATAAATTTTTACGAGGCCTATTTTATGCAGGGTATACCTTAGACACATGAACGAACATCGACCCGGATTGTAAAGTGATTAAAATGCGGGCGACTAGTTTATATCAAAATGGACTACAACATGCTCGTATCTATTATCAGGGATATACACACAGTGGACATTAAAAAAACGAATACTCGCAGTTGGTTCGGTAAATACATAAGAGCAAGACACCTTGCTCACTTTTCGTCAATATGATTGAAGAAAATAAAATATCATGCTTTATGAAACTGATTTTAACTGTTGAATATCTTATAGGAGACAACAAAGACAATAGGATTCAAAGGTCTATATATAACACACACATACACATTATTGCACCCATCCATTTTGTTACAGAATTACATCGATTTGTAAGGAATAAATAAATTGACATTTGGCGCTCCATAAATGGGCTATAATGATTAAAGGTAACAAGTTTTAAATTGGACCGTCTTTTATGCCCGTGACACACAAGGCGTCATTTCTATTGCGATCAACCATCTGCGCTAATGAAGCCTGTGAAGGCAAGGAACCCATACGCCAGTAATTCAACGCAACGTTTGCACCGCTCATTTTAAAGGTAATCTTGAGTTATGGTCAAGCAATTGGGAAAGTTATATTAGTTGTACATAAACAGATGTGTCTGTTGTGAGATTTGGGGATTATCGAATTGATAAGAAATTCACTAACTTTCCCCAAAAGGTTCTTGCACTGCACACAGAGACAAATCTGGCGTGAATGTTCGGCCCGAACTTTTCAGCTATTTCTTGTCATATTTCTAAAATGAGGGCATTTGAAGAGCAATCCTTTCTAGGGGACCTTTTTATTATGATATTCTTCCTAACTGACAAGAAAAGTATTAGAAAGCTCACAAATTATTTTTTCATCTTTCCCAGAACTCAAGATAACCTTTAATAATCGTTTAATAATTGCATCACTTGCAACGGGTATTAGATATACGGGGGCCAACAAACAAAATATATCTTACCTGGATTTCTCTTGTGTGATACATTATTATGAGGAACAAAAGCCCGAGTGTGGAAGCGCTGATCATAGACTTGAGGATCACTGAACACACAGATTCCTAGAGAAACAAGAAAGGATGAAATAAAATACACTTTATAAGAGAAAACTGGAAACCCCGTGCACAACCGTAAAACCACAGTGATTAATCAAGGATATTGGTGTGTGTGTCTGCCAAGACAACCCACCGCAACCGATTGGGCTCGCTCATCTTTAAAGAGGAAGTCCACCCTGGTATAAACACTCTAAAAACTTCTAGTCATTTTCCTGACCAGATCGCCTGGTCACATTTTCCTAATCTGATTCTAGTCATTCTGACTATGATTCTGTTCATTTTGACGAGGATTCTAATCACTTTAAACCCGAAGCTGGTAGTTTTGACTAGAATAGTGCAGGTTACCGTGGAAATATTTATTCTAGTCAAATCTGACTAGATTCTAGTCATACTTGACTAGATTGTTTTCAGAGTGATATTATGGGAGTATTAGCAAAAGCATAAAAATAAGAGAAACAAAACAGTTAAAATTTGAGGAAAGAAAGAAAATTATAAATTTTTAAATCCAAAAGTGGCAACTTTGCGGCGAACCTTTCGAGTACCTAGCTCTCATTTGCCTCGAACTAAAAAAAATTCTATATCCTCGGTTATGAAGGAAATAGATCTATTTCATAGATAGAATTATTTCATAAATGGGTTGAGTAAAAACATGCTGTATGTTCAATAATTATATCTAGGGCGTGTGTATAAGTAGATAATTATTTTCCTAAGGGAATAGACAAGTTATTTTAATACAAAGCAAATGGGAGATGTGCTCTCAAGGTAAATCCCAGGGCTACGTAACAATAACAGCCCATGAGAACGACGGCTCAGGAGACAAACAATGTATATGTTGACCTAAAATAGGCCTTATCAATAACTTAGATATATAAATATAAAGAATATTACAATTCCAACTACACGCACATTTACATGTATATCAAGTACAGATTCGAACTTTGGTACTGCTATATTGGAAAGACGTGGGTACACAAACAATCCTTATTTTGACCCAAATCTCTGTTCATCTAGTATTTACTTTACACCATGCATTCATCCATAATCATATTGACAAAGTATGTGACCTTTCCCAGGCAATTTGAATCTCTCTTTTTTGATGGCATCGTGTCTGAAAATCATGAAAAGAAGACGTGATGCAAGTAGTTTCTAAACGAGAGAATGACTACAACAGGTACGTGAATGTGCATTTACTCTTTTGCCGCTTCACATGAAAGAAGTACAACATTCTAATTGGGCTATGATTGCTCTTTCGACCGTAATGACACGTGTATTACAAAAGAGAACATGAACTGTGTGTTACATAGCGAGAAAAGGATGATTCCTGACTTCATAAAGCGTTGTCAAATTACTAGCGAATTCTGATAGTGGTTCTGGGTCCTGTTTCACTAAAACTTGTTATCAATAACAACTGCTACACTTCTACAACAAAACTGCTTACAGCCAATCAATCATCGATTTTAGTAGCTTAAAACAATTACTATAATTTGTTATGATGACAAGTCTTCATGAAACAGGGCCAAGATCTAAAGGGAAAATGTCGTAGTGAATAGGTACTGCCCCTCTCTCAGTTTTTAACAAAATGACAGGTTGAAATCACCCAAGCATGGAATGCATACATGTTTTACTGGCACCTCTGTTTTTATTCTTTATGTAGTTTAATTTTATATTTCAACCGGCCAACTCCCACAATTAGCATGATCAGTAAGCAGGCGATAAACATGACTTGCTAAAGACGCAAATTCTTTCTTTTATTAGAGAAAAAACAACAACCTTTGGTCCCACCACTGACACTATGCATGACGTATCTAAAGTATTATATGTGACCAGGGGCCCGTTGCATAAAGAGATGCGATTAAACGCAACTCAAAAAAAATAATTGCAAGTCTCAAATACGCGATCCTGATTGGCTGAAAATAGAGTTGCGTTTCATCGCAACTTTTTATGCAATAGGACCCATGCACCACAAAACCACCAGAGTCGCCAGATATGAATTTTTAGTTAAGGTCTGGTTCTGAAAGAGGAGACTCTCAGCTTTAAAATGATATATAACTCATTAGCATTGGATGTTCCTAACTCACTGTACAAAGAGTAGAAAGCACAGTCCCACAGAATGTTACTTCTGAGAAATAAGGGTTTAAAGTTTGCAGTCTATTGATGAAGCACTCTGACTTGCAAGGTCTTGTGCTAAGGTGACAAAATGAGGATTAGAACTCAACAGAAATGTCTATGAAGGGATTATCAGATTGTCCTAAAACTTGGCATACTAATTAGGCACATCCTGTTCATTATAGTGGACAAGTATCAATGCTATTAAAAGTTATGGGAGATCAAAATGAGACAAGTATTCAGGGACAAACATAAGTCTAATAAAAAACCTGTCAAAAATACCACTTAGATTGTTTGGTGCCTCCAAATTTTTAGATTACTTAGAAAAAAGTATATTCTTTCAGGAAATACCCAAAACTGAAATTTGACCATGCCAACCAAAAACACTTTGATTGAGCTCTAACTGAAAATCACACAGTGCGACTTTTTGGTGGTTTTGTGGTGCCTGGTCACATTATATCAAAATAACTCTGCAGACAGTGAAAAGGAAATCAGGAGAATGGATTATATTTAATGTGGTGTGCTTATTACTTTTGGGGGAAATACAATACACTGTATCCCTACACAATGCATTCAATGTTTGCACAGTCAGGCACGAGCGGAGCTAGATACAATTAAGAAATCCAATCCTTTCTTGCTCCAAACAGACGTTTATGAATATACAAATTTGCATCTCACTGCATTCGTAATTCATGCATATCCGAAGAAAAACTAATGATACTGTAAAAATCTTTTAGGAATTTTCAATATTCTTAAACTTTACGGGAAAAAAGAGGAAAGACGAGGTGGTAAAATATGGAAAACACAGGTATTGGATCTAAAATGGTATTTAAACATGCAGTGCACACACAATATATTTTAAAAGCTCATTTGAAGCAGCTTTTGAATGTCCTAGATTCGGGCATGAAAAAGGTGTGGGCTCTAAACTTTAAACAAACCTGTTTTTCAATAGTTATGTGGTTATTGGTTGTGACACAGACTGAATGCACGTGACCGCATGAAAACTACTATATATATACTAGTTACCATTACACAAATATATAGGTGCTTTTATATTCAAAGAGACAAGGAAAATGAACGCAGGGGTGCGGTTGACCTCAATTCCTCTTATAATTCATTTTGATCCTGTAAAGGTTTTCACATTTTGAAGACGTGTATTCAACCGTGAATGATGAATATGCTTTTGGTATTTGCTGCTAGGAAGGTATATTTATTCCTCTTTTCTTATTCGTGTCGGCTTTGCGGCAATAAAATGATCAAAATAACAACAGAATGTCGTGACATTTGGTTTGGGCCTCTGCATGGCATCGGGGCGTGAAGAAAAACAACGTATTAAAGTGGTCTGCTCACTTCGTGTAAAAATAACGCGCAACTGTTAAAGGTATCTTGCTGCAGAGCACATCAGAAAGACAGTGATAATGTGCGTGTGCGCTTTGCAAATCACTTAACATGTAGGTGTACACAGTGTTTATCTTTGCCTGAATTTAACAAAAAATACATATATGTATATGTAGTTATACTTTGTTAGGCTAAGTTAAAATCTAATGAAGATTTTGACAGGTATGAAAGGGTGTGTCTCTGACAGACATAACCCTCTTCAGGAAACTGTTGTCAACAAAATAAACTTAATAACATAATTTACATTAAATTAACTACAACAAAAAAGGGTTATGGTACTACATATAGTGACAATGTACATGAACATGCCGAGAGTATATAAAGTTGCATAGGTAGACATAAATTCCAGTGTTGTTGATAGCAACATTTTTGCTATCAACAACACTAGAACAACAACACATGTGTCCTTTTTACTTTTCTGTGCTCATGAACGTTTTGTTTTCAAGTTGTATCTAGATTTCTACTCACGATATATATCCCTATTTTATTTTTTAAATCTCTTTCTCTATATCTATTTTACTATTTACACATTTCATTTCTCTTTCGTCCATCTCTCTCTTTCTTATTTCTCTTCATAATTATGTCTCCTACCCATCTCTCTCTCTCTCTCTCTCTCTATCTCCGTCTTTCATTCCCCTCAGTCCTTTCTCTCCCTCTTTTCATTGTACTCTTACATTGTTCCACATGGTGTTATAATTAGCCAATACAATCTTCATCAACCTGCTTCAGTTCTCAATCATGATTTGAAAACAGGCAAATACCATGAAGACTGTCCGTATCAATCACCTTGGAAGCCTCGTAATCTTCATAGAAACAATCAACCACGTGTACACATCATTGCAGTATGGGCCATGAATTAGCAATTGATTGATCAAATTGCCAATTCATCACGGCGCTAATGATATGCACAATAGCATGTTAATGCATAATAAATGAAATTAATCAAGCTAACACGCTAGTGCTAGCCCAACCGTTGCCATTTTTTCGACGCTTTTGAAGGTAAGGTTACGCATCGTAACACTACGAGACGGGACTCTATTTGATAGCAGAATTTTATTCCATATCATTAATAGCATGCAGAACAAAATACCCATTTCTTGCTTTATAACAATTAGATGATTAATGAGTGAATGAAGTTTGAAAAAAGGTCCTAAAACGAAATAGCATTACACGCGTTGTATGTACTTTTCTCTCATACAAACGCCACGAAAAAGGGCAGTGACTTTGTAAAATGGGTTAAAACGAAATATGGAACAAACTCTTTTGGTTGATGTGTAATCTTAGCAATAGATGCTATCGAATGAACAATAACCCAAGTCATTACATATCAATGGCTCTTTAAGAGTAAAAAAGGAGACAAACAAGTACATGTCATTTTGTCTTCTTGTACAGTATACTCCCATCTTCTACAGATGTAACATACTTCCTTATGATAACTACATGTTACAGAATTGACTGAAACACTGTAAGACACTCGCAAAATGAACCAAAAATATAACAATACATTATGATATATAAAATCAAAACAAAGCAATGATTTTTTTTAAAAAACAACTAGTATCTTTCGGGCGCTATAAACACAATATGAAGAAAACTTGTTAATAAGATGGAAAGTACCCATAGAAAAAGGTC
Organism: Heliocidaris tuberculata; assembly: GCA_025618425.1. NCBI lineage: Eukaryota > Metazoa > Echinodermata > Echinoidea > Camarodonta > Echinometridae > Heliocidaris > Heliocidaris tuberculata. Next base: position 31,157,193 of record CM046839.1, on the reverse strand, counting down.
AACTCTGAAGATTCCAGGGCACTTATTCCTTGTCTATTTCATCCTTTCAAGATGAAAACAAACTAGTAAATTTCATACTATGAACATCTTTTGATTGACAGCTTGTAAATTACATTCTGAGTAGATAAAAAGAGGCTTGCAGATTTCAAATTAAGAATGTCCGGTAACTAACTATTGTAAATTTCATTTTATCACGAAAAGCATGTAGTAAGTTTCCTGCGGAGTGCCTGACAGTAAACCACTTTTTTTTAATTAGCATTTTGTGAAGACGTACAGAATTGATTTGACGGTATCGAATACCAGTAAATATAAACCAAACTAGACTGATTATCGATGATACAACGAACACAGTGGTACAGAATGTTCGAGGATTTTAAACATCTAATTGCCCCTGTCTAATAATAGGAAATGCATTCAAGTTACGTTGAAGCAAATCAGAAGAGTATCGTATTAGCACCTGTGTTCAATATAGTTTGGTCCCTCTCTCTACTCTCTCATATTCAATTCCTTAACGAGTTACAGATGCAAATATGTCTTATAATAATTGCTAGAGAAATTACTGTACTAAATCCCATATGGCAGCACATAATTAATCATTCAATCTGGGCAAATGAGCAATTAAGCGCTTGTAAGAAACAACCCGTATTATTAATTTTTGTCATGGATAATTATGTGTGTGTGCAGGTATAGTGCAATCATTTCCAAAGTGAGAGTTAATCTCGTATCTAGTACAAAAATGCTTACAATATATTATACATGCTATGGTCATATTTTTGCTCATTCTGAAACGCTGCTACCCCCCCCCCCCCAAAAAAAAAAAAAAAAAAAAAAGAGGCTGCAGTGACGTGGGGTTCACATGGTTCAAATTGATACGAGCGTCTCATTGGAAGGTTGCCGTTGTAAATGATGTTAGAGAGATCTAAGTTAGATGTGAAACATCGTAGTTTTCTAAAGACATATTTCTCCATGGAGACACTACACGATTGGATTAGATGGCTTCTCAGGTAACAAGAACATGCTGATAACGTTCTCTTGATTCATATTGTGTTGTATATCATTGGGGCTAATGCCATTCGCCCTCAAGAGCGATGTCAGACTAGAGCGCTGTCTCCATTGTGGAATGAGTTTTGATTGCTGTCAGCGAAGTGGAGTTGTACTGGGTCTGTCGGATAGGTAAAATAGTCCCGGAATGGGTTTCATTGTTGTCAATAAATTTGCTAAAAGGCTGGTCGGACACTTATTCTCCTCATCTTGGGCATTTTTTACCCATTTTTTTTTTTTGCGGTGCAGGTAAAGATGTCGTGATGTGATTCAAGGCAAAACTGATTTTGGCTTCATCGGACGTTTGTTGAATGATAGAATAACAGTCATAAAATGATTGGCTGTTAGAAGATGAAACTAACAATATATGGCGAAATTAATAATCTGCTTTTGTATTAATTCTTCAAAAAAGTGTTTACAGAGCCATATATACAGATAAATCGGCACTTGGTCCACCCTTTAAGGATTTGTTACAACTAATGCTACCATGATTGTTTATTGCAAACACTGAGGGGGTGTAGGGGCCAGTTACTCTATTTAGACTTTCACATACTTCCCAAAGCACAACACATATCACACATGGAAGTGTGCCAACGTATGTAATGCACTGTTTATGTACTCTAGTGTATTAATTTTATCATGATGACATTTTGGTCTCGAACAGAAGATAGTAAAAGCATCATTTTGGCTGTCACCACCCAAAATGTCACTAAATACAAACACATGAGGGGGAGGCAGAGGAAGGGGAGAAGAAGAAAAGCAAAGTTCAACATTTTCTAGCACGCCTCAGCGAATGACTTGTTGGTGGACTACATCGCAACCCTCTGGCGAGATGCGAAAATTCAATGAGAGCTTCCTTCATAGCACAGCAGGGGGAAAAAACCCCGCCTCGAATGCTAGCGAAAGCAAACATAATTTGGCGGGCTAAGTTCGCCACAAATCTGTGCATCGCCAAGGCCTCACGCTCCACCGTCCTATCTTTTATTTCCTTCGTCTAGGGATAGAGTATAGTGTCTGTAAAAATATGAGGGTCCCTTGCGGATATGCACAAGTCTGCTAATGTGACGTTAAAGGCCTTCTCTAGAGTATGGGGACCCACTCTTTACTTCCTCGCAGACCAATTTCCTCTATTTTTGTCGTGAAGTCTTTTTTTTAATACGGAGCACATCTCGATACAAGGGTTGATGCCTTTGGTATACCCTTATGCAATATTAACGTCCGTGGTGTGCCATACCCGCATTAAATTCACATTTGGGCCTGGTGATAACACACTGGGTGTGCTTCATTAGAATATCATTACCCTGATTTCATATTTCACCTACCCATCTCCGCTAGCCTACTGTATGAAGTCAGCATCGAAGGTGATTTTGTTTTTACTCCATGCTGTGATGAAACCCGTCCGTAAATAGGACCATCTCTTTAATTCATTCATCGCTCCTTCCCGCCAATAGATTGACGTCATTAGGGGGCCCTGTGACATCACCACTCTGAGTCGCAGTCTTTTGATCTGATCTCTCTCAGTAGATAGTGGGCTTTGTCGCCATGCCCCTGGTGGGTGCGATGGGTCGCCAGGGGTGGGTTTGAATCGTTAAAGAACAGCAAGGGGTGCGAGGGAGTGATCAAGAACCGGTATAGAAAGAAAGAAAAAAAAAAACCTATGCAAAATATATAGTCATCGCAACGCGTCAGATTTGGTCTCAATATTTTCCTTCCAAATAAAAACTTTTGTTGACATAATCAGATCTACAATTCAAGGCGTTAACATGGTTAATAAACATAGTCAAGCCTATGGAAAATCAAAGAAAAAATGAGCATATAAAAAGATCGTTGGTTAAATATGGACATCAATGAAAACATACAGCGTTTTATGTAAATATTTGAGCTGGTTTTTAGACTAAAATATTTATTTCATTGATAAATGTTTCATTTTAAAAATGAATGATGTCATCTACCACTTCAATGCAGTGCCACAAAGCTACCACATGGAAGTATTAATATATCCTCCATCCAAGGCGTAAGAGAGGTAGACGGGGAAGACAGACATGGCAGAGATTGGCAGATATGAAATACATAATAGAGAGAGAGAGAGAGGGGGGGGGGGGATGGAGAGAGAGGGAGAAAGAGAGAAAGAGAGAGAGAGCGCGCGCGAGAGGAGGGGTGGGGTATGATGTCTTGGCCAAAAATGGATAATAGGTTTTCATATATTCAGTGATTGGCATACAACACGGTCTACCTAGAGACCCAGGCATATCAACCTCTGCTGTAAACATGGTAAAGTACCTTTTCCTAAAAACAACGAAGAAAATTTGTGTCGATAGAGTAAGGACCCACCGAACACTTCACCAGAAAAGTGTTTGCGACTCGTTTAGAAACCCATACCGCAATCCTCGACTTCTTTCACGCCAATTCACGGAACCTTTTCTTTCCCTCCTCTTCTGAATCAAACAAGAAGTATTTCAATTGAAGTACTTCTATATAGAAGCACTGGTTCATTTCTTCAAAGGTCACGTTTACATAGAAGCCAATGTGACGTGACAGTCTATAGGAAAAGGATATCTTTGTGAAAGGGTGTCATAAGGCAAACTTTTTATCGAAGAGGCGAGGGGCAAGCGCTTGTGCATCTTCAAGCGTAAATGTGTCGGGAAAAGGGGGAGGGGAGCATGCACACCCCTTAAATGCCTTTCAGGCGGCATCAACCTCCTACATCGCAATCGAGTCGTGTGTCTGCGTCCGGTATTAGTAGTTAGCCAAATATGCGGTAATGGAGGGGGGATATCTATGTTTGATCCATACGGCTTTGCACGTCTGCACCATCAATGAAAGAAGAAAAAAAGGTAAACTGAACTAGAGAGAGCGTGTTTCCACGGCGGTGACATTTTCCAGGGACACTTCCCCCTGCAACAATTTGAAAACCCGATATGCTCTGCACACATATTTTGCACATCTCAGTAACAATGATGAATGTTTTCAGAAACTTCGAGCGATTCAGACGGATCAAAATGAAAGCATATTGATACTGAGTCCGTGTATATCTTTGGGGCGGTGGGAAAGGTTCTCGGGAACGCACGTCATGTCGAGGGAGAATGACTGATTTGAAGTGAAATGGACACAGAGTGCTCCGATGATCAATCTTTGGGATTTAGGAGAAAACTTGACTTCACGGTCTAAACACTAGGCCTAGCCAGCGCGATTCATCCTTTCTCTCCTCCCCCCCCCCCCTCTTTCCATTTTTTTTTCAGGTTTGACTGGCAATTTTTCTTCTTTCCACTTGGCGCAAACATTAACACTGTTCCACTAAATATCCCTTGTACGTTATATACCGTGTGAGTAAAAAAAATATTTTTTTAAAGTATACACTTAGAATGTTGCTATTCATTTTAAAACTTAGGTTTGAATGAAAAATTATTGGATATGTTTTGAAAAAGTATGTTATCCTTCGTAATTTGGTACCATTTTTAAGTGGTATATGTTCACGCTTGGATGAACAGGGGGCATTGTTTGCGTGAGTGTAAAAATCGACTTGCGCCAAAGTATTAAGTGAGGGGATGAAATAAATGTATCAAACGAGGTACACTGCACGTGACTTCCCAGAAGCAAAGACACACACACATCCCAACATGAAGAACACATACTCAAGCATACACGCATACACGCACACACTCACACACACCCACACACACACGCACACGAACAAACACACACACAAACATTTTTCTATACAAAATATTATTTCTAAGATGGACTTTTGGATGTTGAGGAACAATTAACAGCATCATATCATATTCGTTTAACACTTTGAAGCAGTAAGTCAAATAGTAAGAGTTTGCCAAAGCAAATTGAATCAGAATAATGTTTGTTTATGTTTACTTTACTCCAAAATGAACACCATGATCATGTGCTCGTTTGTGTGTCATTTATGATCCATTCGTGTTTGCATGATATGTCTGCTTATGATGAGCTTTTCCTGAGTGTGCGTGGGTGTGTGTGTGTGTGTTAACTGTATGTGTGTTTTGATATGTTTGTCATGTTTAATTTTGTTTGCGACGGTTTGAGGGTTATTTGTATGTGCAAAGACCGAATCAATGCCCCTATTCAAAATGTTTTGTTCAAACATCACATAAGGATTGCGTTGGCGCAAGTTGATTTTTACACTCTCGCAAACAATGCCCCTGTTCATCCAAGCGTAATCACATACCACATAAAAATGTTACCAAATGATGCGGAATAAGACTCTTTTTCGAAATATGTATAATAATTTTGCGTCCATAACTGAGTTTTTAAAAAACTGGCAATTTTCTAAGTGTATACCTTTTTTTTTTTTTTTTTTACTCACACGGTATAGCAAACCAGTTCCTCCCTCTCCTAAAAAACAACAACAAGGACACAAAACAAAACCAAAAACAGGAAGAGCAAACTGAGAAAATGAAACAGTATAATTAACACTTGAATATTTGACTTTTGCAATTACTATTTGTCATTTAGGCAATTTTTTTTCCCGGTAAGAAAGGGAAAAAAGAAGTTCTTTCATCCTTATTTCAAAACCAATTTAATTAAATCAAGTCCATAATTACTCCCAAAATTATTTTGATCCTTTGCAATATTTTAGGGACATTTGGAGACACGCGAAATATATCATGCATGTGCATATACATTTAAAGTAGCAAATTTTAGTACATTGTTAACAGAGTATCTAAGTGATTGTAATAAGGGATAAATCTTAATGTAAGATTATTATAGAAGTACGTCTCACTCACAAGGTTTGTTAAATACCATACCATGAACTACTAATTGATGTATCTATAGCAACAATGTGTAATTATGAAAATGGAAATGAAATATGTATAGCGACACTCATCAAATCGTAAAACGTAGATATTGCATTAATCACTCCAACAATACTTTTTTTGCTATTTGTGGTTTTTGCGTAAAACTGGATTTACTCTGGACAATCAATGTGAACGTACTTTCTTTTGAAAGAACACAAAAACAGGGGATCTATTCTGAGCATGTTATTCCAATTGAAATAACAATAATATGACTGTTTTCATCCGATTACCATTATAACTCGATTTGAAGTTCTTAACGTATGGTCTGGGGACTCGGACACACGTCATACATTGCATTGTGGGAAGGATAATCAACCGCAATACTGTACAGTTTTCGCTGATTCAATATGGATGTATTTCCTATCAATTCAGCAGTCTGTGAAAATCACTGCATTGACGTCTAGCAGAACAAATGTTGGGGACCAGCGAAAGTTCAAACGGGTAAATAGAGGGTAGATTTAATGTTCCGAAAATAATATTTGAGGGCACCTACTTTATCTTACTATATTGAACAGTAATATCATCTTACTATATTGAGCATCAATAGTATTATCACACTTGAGTGAATAGTGTTATAAGAACTGTTATTGTAAAATTGAAATTTCAACAGGATCAAGAAAAATATATGTAAAGATCACTTTGCATACATTTGTTATCTCTCTTTATTGCATTTCCTTTGTCATAAGCTGAAATATGAAAATAAACACGGTGCTTGCATCATACATCGTTTTATTTTAGAAAAAAAATTGATGAAATTAAATATTGATATAAAAATTAGGTGACGTCATACGTGCTTTACTCGAACTTGATCATATCGACGTCAACTTGATAAGTCCTTGATTCGTTTCCTTTTATGTGTAGAATGCAGTGTAAGCATCACATTCATCATGTTCATTCAAATGGCTTCTTTTGTATATAGGCTAAAACCAAGAACATTCTGAAGTGTAAGTATCGCCTCTCCATCGAACTCCAATATGAACCTGAAAACATTACATTTTCTATTTTATGTATTATGAAACTTCAACGACATTGTAGATGAATATTTTCCCTATAAAACAAAGGTATAAAGGATATGAAAATTCAATTAAAAAATATGTTTCTAAAAATTAATGTTAAATCATGGGTAAATGACAAAAACATGCATTATTAATATAAATTTAATGATTTCATATGGGGCCTCCTGTTTTCTAAACCCAAAATGTACAGCTCCGTATATCCCCTAAAAATAGTACAAATTCAGAATAGGCATGATGTATGAGGGAGGAATTATCATAATGTACTCAGCAGCTAACTTGACATGTTCTTGTGCTAGCGAAATGATAAGAAAACATTTCAAGACTCCGTGGGGGAAATGCCAATCGCTGGAACTGATGCATGAAGACCACTGGAACGGGATGTAGGAAAAACACACGAAAAGGTCTGGCTCGGTTGAACATGCCCATTTTGTTTTTCTTAACACTTTCTCAGAGGTAGATTTGACGTCGTGTTGTAATTAGATCATACTCAATAATTAATTAGATTTGTGAGTCCATGTTTTATAGACCATTAAAACCTGCATGGATTTTGAGGCGCTTACATCATCGCTGGCTAATCGCTAAAGTTTGCAAGCGTTATTATTCAAAGAAAATCTACGTCATCCTTCTGTTACATTAACTGACTTTAAAGAAATGTTTTCTATATTTAGTTGATTCTTCAAGAAAATTCAAGAAATTCAAGATAATTTAGTTTATCAGGAAAAATTGAAGAATGGAGCAGGTGAAATTGATCGTTTAGACTTTAAACGATACTAATTTTTCAGCAGGTTACATCATTGTGCACATGAATATGATATTGATTACAACAAAAAATGGGTAGGTAAATTCCCTCTCGTTTAATGTTTGCGATACCGAGAAGGAAGAAATTATGCATTCACCGCCTTGCACCGGAGTAAAACAATGTTTAAGATTGCATATCATATTTTCTGAAATTGCATGGTGTGATCATCATTCGATGGAATTAGTGTTAAGTTACAAGGAACATTATTTCTGTTTCTCCGATGAGGCTAGGGGTTTGTCGAAAGCAGATGGACGACGATCACGTTGGCTATCGATGATTTAGCTAGTATCGTGTCCCAAAAGTCAAGCGTAGAGGCCAAATATGTAGCACTCTAGCTGCATATCGGCACTTTACACCTGGGTGGAGAGTGGCAAATGTCAGTGTCAGACAGTTTCCTTCACAAAAATCTCAATTTCCCAACAACATTGTACATGCTATAATACCGCATTGTTGCAAAGAATGAACTACTGGTGTATCACGGACACACACGCAGACAGAGGATTTAAAAAAAAAAATCATTATTGTTCAGCTGTATGATGGCGCGTTAATTAGTTTACTTTGGAAATGTCATTCATTTGACATTGTTTGTAAAGCATTCATGAATTGCTTTATTATCACGTTAATGTGATAATATGGAATCGTATACAGAAAGATAACATGCTATTAATAATATATTCAATGCATTTCTATCAATATACGAAATGCTGCTGCTGAATACACCGCTGCAATTTATACGGGAATTTTACGTAAAATGATAATGAATGTATATACATGAGAGATAATTATTGCTTCACAAAGTAATAATACCAATATATTTAACAGAGAGAGAGAGAGAGAGAGAGAGACGGACAGAGAGACAGAGAGATGGAATGAGGCAGATAAGAAAATAACATCTAAATCTTGTAAGGTTTAGATTTTGAAAAAGATTGTAAATATATACGAAAAATGTCCATCACAGCATCAACTTTTTGGTTACAAACACACAGGAAGATACATAACGAAGAAGGTATTCAGATATACAGATGAATTGGTACATTAACGACGATGAATATATGGATAGATGGTGAAATATATGACAAGTTGTACAAACACACTCATCCCACTTATAAGCGCGTGCAAAGATCAACTGTGATCGTTACTCCTTAACAACCAATGCATGGGAGCAATTTTATCTAGGCAGTAAAAAACTTTTCCTTGTGCCCGAAATTCACTGTATTTAGACAGGTGAGTGTGTAAACACCGTTAGGCAACAAATCAAATCCAATATAACGTATCATCCTTTGATGGCTTCGTCACCTTTTCTTGGATATTCAACGAGCGTGTAAAGAAAACCATTAAGACCATCTTCAAAACTGAAACTGTTTTCTTTTCCTGAGAATTACACGACGTTGCGGCTAAGTAACAAGTTGACCCCCAAAACATGTGGAAGCTATACCTTCTCATAAATATAATACAAATCATTAAGAACTATATAGGGGAATAATAAAACATCCCACGCCGTGTCAATGAATAGGTAAATTAGTCAACTGTTCACAAGTACGCCGTCTGTCCCACCAAAGAGTGAGGAGAGGAGCTATGATTACCATTTTTTATAATCTTTCTGATAAATTGGCATGTCTAAAGGGGAATTAACCTCAAAATATAAATGTGCTAATATTCAAAGATGTAAGCTATTCCCTCTTGTTCTTCTATTTTGCATTAAAATATACGAGATGGGTATAAATCAAGACTTTCTCAGCAAAATTTATCGTCTGCTAGCGATACCTGGGGGCTGTCATTTTCTTGATGTGTACATAAAGATATTTTTAATCCGAATGCAAAATTGTCTTTCTTCCTGATACAAAATCCCATTTGAGATTTAAAATACTTAACATATGTATACATATATATTCTAAAAACGAAAATATATTTCTTTGAAAATTACTATTTTACTACATAGAAATCTATTCTCTTGATACTATGACGTACGCGACGGAGCAAATTAATTCAAATTTATGGATGATAACTTTCTCGAGCATCAATAGTGACAAACTATGCATTCACCTGCTTTGAGATAATGGACTTTAGTAGTCAGAATGTGCGTTGTATAAATTATGTTCTGCTCTGCCAGGCAAGCCAAAGAAATCGATTTCTATTTAGCAAAACCAGAGAATTTGAAAAAGAAATCTAAAAATTCCAAATTTTAGAATATATGTATATTTTCCATCATATGAGGGGATTTTTTTTTTTTTTTTTTTTTTTTTTTTTTGCAATGAAGAGAAGCAATTTAGCTCTAGGATTAAAAATATCTTCCTGACCGGAACGGTTTCCAGTGGTTTATGTATAACTCCATAATATCATCAAGAAAATGGCATCCCCCATATAAAGTGTTAGATGATACCGTGTGATAGAATGTCTTGATTTAAACCCTTTTCTGATATTTTATTTCTAAAGTGATACAGGCCAATGATTAAGAATATATTACACCTTTGAACATAGGTACATTTACATTCTTGGGTTTATTCTCTTTTAAAGAATAATTTATATCCAAACATACGATTTCTCTTTTTAGCAAATGTGTGATTTACCTTGGGCGTTGTATCATAATCCTTAAAACCGATAGAAATGCATGCCGTTTCATGTTTTAAGAAGAATAATATTCCTGTAACTACATCTAAATATAACAGTGAAAGCAACAATCTAGAGGAATCGAACGAATGTTAAGTAATGTCAAGCTAAAGATGAATGAAGACAAAAAAATGTTGTGAATCCATACATGACTGTCTTGCAAGTTGAAGTTTGTAGTTATGGTGACAGTTTGAGTGAAGGACGTATGTAAAAAGACTCTTGAGAAATGGTGAGGAGGAGAAGGGAAAGAATGTCGCATAGATTATCAACATCTCCAGTCTATGAGAAAAGGGCATCTTCCACCCTTCCATGTCATCATTTGGCCCCCACCTCGCCAGCTCTCCCGTCACTTCGAGTTCGACTTCTCATCAATAAGAATTCGCGTATGAGTGAGGATGAGGGTCGAGCGAGGCTTGATTTCAAAACAGAGCGAGAAAGAAAGGGAGAGAGAGAGAGAGAAAGAGGGAGAGGGAGGGGGAGAGACGAACATAATCATAGACAGGGATACACTGACAGAGAGAAAGACACAAGAGAAACATAGCGAAATATTAAACATTGTAAAGTAACGATATAGGCAGTGAGATGGTGACAAAATGATAGATACAACCAGAGGAGGAGAAGAAGAAAAACATGTACAGGCAGACAGAGAAAGAGAAAGAAAGAGAGAGGGAGATGGAGGGAGGAAGAGAGAGAGAGAGAAGGAAAAAAAAAAGAAAGAGAGAGGGAGATGGAGAGAGAGAGAGAGAGACGAATATATAGACAGGAATACACTGCAAGGGAGAAAAACACAAGAGAAACATATTACGGAAATATAAAAAGTTGTAAAGGAACGATATAGGCAGGGAGAATGGAGAAAAATAGAACCAGAGGAGGAGACGAGAAGCATGTATAGGCACAGAGAGAGAGAGAGAGAGAGAGGGGGGGGGGGAGGGGATTATTACGAAATGTTTTCACAGTTATATTAATCCAAATCAATTTATCAATCAGAAATTGTGAAGGACAATTTTCAAATCTGGGTGTACAGATTAGGTCGGATAGAGACATCAACATGTATATTATGTATATGCATGTACGAGGCTGAAAATGAACAGTTACGGCCATCGTGTATGGAAAAGAGAGGGAGAGAGAGAGAGAGAGAGATTACTGCCAAATGGTTCAGCTATTACATTACTCTAAATCAAGTTATCAATATGGATATGTGGAGGGCATTTTTTCAAATTTTAGATGTTCAGAGTGATATGGTTCGAGATATAAACATCCCCGTAGGCATATAAGCAAGACTGAAAAATAAGCGTTTAGGAAGATTGTACGTTAAAGAGAGTGAGAGAGAGAGAGAGAGAGAGAGAGAGAGAGAGAGAGAGAGAGAGAGAGAGAGAGATTACTACGAAATGTTTTCGCAAATGCGATTACTCCAAATCAATTTATCCATATGAATAAGTGAAGGGCATTTTTCAAATTTGGATGTACAGGGTTGAAAGGATATGGACATCAAAATGCAGGTAAGCATATCCATGTACAAGGCTGAACTTAAGAATAAAGAAGAGCGTGCATACCGACAGACGAAGTGAGGAGAGAACTGCAGAAAGGGGAGAAATAAGTGGAGATGGGTGGAAATCAAAAAAAGAAAAAGATTGAACGAATGTGAGGCATGCGATGGTTTCAGGTTTCTTTAAAATGACGAATGGCAGTCCATAGAACAAATATACAGACTGCATGAATAGCGGACTATTTTATCGAGTCATTTGCCCATTTATCATACCATACCTACATGAAGATCGTCAACTCATAAAAACCGTCCGCACCAGAAAAGTTTGGCTCTGTCACGCCGACGCCGCACAAAGCGCAAATGCAAATGGATCAATCATGGTAGTAAATGTGCCAAAAAATATCTTCCTGTCTATAACAACATAAATTATATTTTAATGCTATCCATAATGTGTGCAATTGCGATAAACCATCTGGGTCACATGCTTTCCACTACCCCATCCTTCTAATAGAGAGAGAAAGGGGGGGGGGGGTGAAGTTGGGAGAGAAGTACCTCGAAATACGTCACGTGGTAACAGCGTTGAGCTAATTCATCAGAATAATATTCTCGCAGACGCAAAAATAATGAAAAATAAACGATTACAAAGGCAATAATAATAAAAACGACGATACTAATAATAAAATTAAGAAGAAGAAGAAGAAGAACAATAATAATAATGATGATGGTGATTATAATACTGCAAGTCTTCAAATTACACAATATAGGTAAATTGGCATGCATCCCTTCTGCATCTTTCCAATGCATACATCAATCTGGGCCATAATAACCTGGTAGCTTCTAGTGTCTATAGCAGTCTCTTCATTACATTATGAGGAGATAATTTTTACGCGGGAAAAAGTAAGAGGGCTAACGAGTTGATCGTCTGCTGAAGTGTATATGTATACTTTGCACGCGCGAACGATTGACATGGATACGCAATATGCATTTTGCCGTGCTACTGATGGCAGAAATACATTGCCGGCGAGTCATTACAATGCATGTACTCTAGAATGACTTTGACATGTTTGAGGGAATAATTTAACATTTCAAGTAAAATGCCGCACAATAATTTCAGTTGAAGGTGTTTTTGCGTTGCAAAAAAACAAACTAAGACCGAGTGAAAAGATTTTCCAGCAAATTGAATTTCTAGATGATTATGGCACGTTTTCCGCGTTGTTTTGTCATCTCAAAAAGCACTTAGAATTTTTAAGGTAAACGAAATGAAGTATGTTGCACTTTTACCAAGCTGTAAGGAAACCATTTTGCTTTTATTTTCACCATTTTTCACTTTATAAAATGTATCCATTCACAATTATCAACAAGAGAAGAATTTCAAGGTATGTTATTTCGATACCTATGATTTTCTCGCTTCTCTTCTTCACTTTATTTCAAGTGGTCATTATAATAAAAAGATATTATAAAACATACAAGCGATACAGAAAAAAAAATATAAATAAAAATATATATACATATATATATATATATATATATATATATATACATATACATACAGGTATAAAGTAACCTACTGCAGTACACAAAATTAATTTCACAAATTACTAGTTAAAGATATTATGTTCTTAAAATAAAGGTCAGTCGATATTGCCCTTATATAATATCAGTTATAGCAATAATAGTAATAAATAAAATAATGTAAAAAAGTTTTGTACATATATTATATTTTAATGCCGAAAAACCAAAGTTTTGGAAAAAGAAATAAAGATGGTTTTAAGTCAGACATCTGCAACAAAATGTATGATTCCAACTAAAATAGCGATATAGCACTTAGAATAAGCAGCATCCTGTGATTTTGATGCAGTTTTCAATTGTTTAAAATCTTATGAATTACCCTTTTCCCGTTTTTTTAAATTAAAACAAATAAGGAAGTGACGACTTTTATGCACAATGCTTGACAGTCATTATCTTTTTATTTGCCTACCCCTGTAAAATATTTTGCCAACCCTTGTCACAGAGATCAGTACTGATTTTTATATTCTTAACCTGTCCCGTCAATTCTGCAAACGGGATATCTTGCCATCCGCTTGTTTGCAGACTAGCATCTGGCTATCACTGGCCTATTTTCAATTTCCCTGAAGCAATGTGTTTCATCTGACACATTGAACTGTGCAACAACAGAGTAACGGTGCTTTTTGTTTTTCGTTATTGATGTATTTGTACGCGTTTGTGTCATTTGAATCCTTCTCATTTGCCCACTGGTGTTGGGAATTAGTACTGATACAGTGTCCCGAGGGAGCGGAGAAGCCCTGTAAAATACATGTTACGTGACAAGAAGTCGGAAGCATCCTCCAACGTACGACCGGCGGACGAATAAAGAAAGCACTTTGGATGGAAACACGGTCGAAAGCGACGCCCCAAATCGAGGGCATGTCAACCTTGAGGGCAGGCTATAGATTTTCACTGAATTATTCATGTAGAAGGAGCTCTTGTTTACATTTCTTAAATATTTCAAACGGAGATAGAGAGAGAGAAAAAAGGGAATAAGGCGAGATTGGTCATATCAAAATATTTTATAAAAAACCAGGGCTTTCGCGAAGGGTTCCAAAACCAAAGCGCGCATCATGTTGAGGTCGGGCTTCGACCAATTGTATTTTGAATCTAGGGGATTGCCAGATGAGCGATTTGCGAAGATGAGCGATAGCAACAATGGGACTGCAAGCATCGCCTTGCAACATTGATGATTATAATTGAAAATCTTCCTTCTGGTGGAGATCACAACGGCAAACCAAACTTCTGTATTGAATTCAAAATGAGCAGGAAAACATCATAAACTGGTATTACGCTCTCCAAAAAAGTCATTGGGGATGGGATTACTATAAACCCATGAGTACCTCCTTCAATTCCGAGGTGCGGGTGACAACCCGGTCTAAAACATTCATCGATTCATTTTGATTAAGAGGAAAGGAATTTCATCCCTGAGAATTAAGAATCAATTTCAGTGCCACATTCAAAAACACCCTCACTCTCGTTCTATCTCTCTCTCTCTCTCTTTCTCTTTCTTTCTCACTCACTTCCCTCTCTGTCTCTCACAGTATCTGCTTCTGCTTTAGAATATCCTTCAACATTTTTTCAAAGCGTTTTTATCCAAAGGATAAAATCAAACTACATGTCGATAGATTCAAAACCTCCTTGACAGCACCCTTGAAATGCTTACATTACACATTCGTTTTCATACCAGAACATAAGAACGGCAAGAAGGGGGAAAAGGGAATTGAAGGGAGAAGGGGAGGGGGTGGCATTCCGTGTTATATCGGTCCTCGCCTCTGAGATGTCCCCCTACGGTCTCTTGGCAGTGATTCGATGCATTTTCCCCGCCATTGTGCATTGATTGTTCCGTCGTCGTCTGCTTCGTCTTTATGGTCGTCCCATGTTACACAGGGGTATCGTGCTGTTTGCTAGAGGCAAACATAATGTAATACAAACTCGCTCTCCCCCCAAACGACACACACACCAAGACGTCGATTGGCGACACGAAAAAAAGAGGAGAAAAAGGCCTATCCAGTCTGCAGGACTACTGCGCATAAGACACGGCCTTACTTTGTAAGAGATTTCTCTCTTTTTTTTTATAGTTTGTGTGCTTGTGTGTGTGTGTTTATTTTGTTGTTTTGGGGGTTTAATTTTACATGGTTCATATCTTTCTCAAATTATAACAGATGAACTTCAAATTGGTAAGAGAGTCGGTTTGAACATTTTACTGTGACGACTCTCAGTAACACTACCAATACAAATTCTGCTCTGATGCTATGTAAACTTTCTGGTTCCAGTTCTAATCTAATGTTACATATATAAACAATAACTTGTAAATTGGTGCTCCAATCATACTCTTATATTACATCAACAATATTTTTTATAGCGGTGTAAATGATGTGTTAGCAACGTTTTAATTTCGACTACGCCAGAGTGGAGTGTAATGTCTTTTTCAAAAAATGTTGCCCATGACGTTCGGGTACTTAATTTGCAATAAACTTTCAGTGTATACGTTTTACATTCCAGAAATGTTTCTTGCAATGTTATTCGTTTTTGTCGTATGTTTCCGAATCGGCAAATCCATTTGTAGTCATATTCTATTGTTTTCATTGATAATTAATAACGCATTAACACACAATTGTAAATAATGTAGCAGTTGGTGAATCAAATATCCCAGGTTTAATCTTTCCAGTCCCATACACACTAAGAAATAAAGCTTTAGATTTACATTTGAACCCTAAAAATGCCCCAATAGAAAAATCATTAGAAGTGCAACATGGATCATGAAGGGGTGGTTTTAGCATCCTTAACTCTTTGCCCTGTGCATTATGAAACCCATGGCTGCTGGATTATTTCAAAGGCTATGTCTTTTGTACGTGATTTCTGTCGACAATCGTCTACAGAAGTGAGAACCCGGAAGTGACAGTGGTCGACAATAGCAGGCTATGAGTTAATGGTTCAAAACCATTAAAACCATGCATGATTCTACATCACGCAAACTTTAAAATATTGCACTCTTTGGGGGTGAAAAGGTGCTGGATATGCATTCTCATGGGCATCGTCAAGTTCAATATTGCACTCCTTATGAAGCTGCCATGGAGGGGGGTTTTTTTTCTTTCTTTCTTTTGTACAAAGTTGAATATTAGTTTTTTGTTTATAGACAGAAAATCCATGCATAATTAAAGTAACGTCTAGGGTTTGAGGAAAACATGAAGTTATATTGGGTGGACCATTCGGGATAGGCTATAGCATTTTCATAGTGCTCCATAGAATTTACGTACGTCTACTCACAGGGCATGCATAACAGTTTTGCCACTTCATGGCGCACAGGGTACACGTCTATCTCTATGAAATAATACAGGGAAACAAAGGTGACACTTTTTTTTCTACTTGTATATCAAAAAACGAAATTAAAAAAATCCTAGCAGCACACGTGAAGACAAAAAAGAAAAGAAAAAAAAAACAAAAGAAATTTGGAAAATATTTTAAATTGACCTTGCCAAGAGACCGCACATCATCGATGGTCTAAGAGATTGGGAGAATAAGAGAACAAAAGACGAAAGAATAAGGTATACAATAATTACACCGTTTAACCCCCAAGTCCAACACCCCTGCATTCCAACATCCTTACACTCATGCGAAAACGACGCATTTATACTATGGTCTAAATATCTCAGTGTTTTATTGTAGTGTGAATGGGCCCGGATGAAGTTTTTCATGCACTACTCTGCATAGAACATCCCCATGCACAGATTTACAAGGCGTCGAAATATGGGGGAGTTGGAATTTAAGGGTGTCAGAACATAAGGGGTGTCGAAACACGGGAGGGAAGGGGCATAGGAATACAGGAGTGTCATAAAGGCAGTCACGAAGTGTACAAAGGGGAGGTACAATATCTTTCACTTTATTCATCATTTCATGATCTCATTTTAAAGTCTTTATCGTAATAATGCCTTTGAAACACGACTCTAGATGTTATAACTGATTTGTCTATCCACGTACATGTAGATATCATCGTATAAAACTGAAATGATGTAAGAAATGATTAACCTTTTTTGTTTGTTTGTTTGTTTTTTTGTCGAAGGGTCGCATTCAAAATAACTATGCGGGATATCACTGAAGAATAATACCTCACAACAAAAAACACATTACATCTACAATTCATGTACACAGTTGCTTTCATTACGAATAGACCGATAATAAATGACGTCACTATTCTTTATCACAATCGCATCGAAACATATTTCGTCTGTATGGCAGTGAAGACTTCCGTTCCTCGAGTCTGTCGCATATTATTTGTTTGTCTTTCCCCACTGGTTCGTGGAAATATTCCGGCATGCCCCAAATTAAGCATGAATACTAGTACGTCTCCCAACATGCCCAATGAAGATGTTTTCCAAGCTACCCCCCCCCCCCCCCCATCCCTCAATGTAGACAGATCGTAGTCAATCATAATTTTATCGAGTTCTTCTTTTCATCTCAATGTCGCCCCCGGCTTCTTCCTCTTAATTTGTCAGTGGACACTCATTTTTCTCTCTGCTTCAACGGGAAATAGATTTATATCTATCACAGTTGGTGCCTAAATTTACATTTCCAAATATTTAATGACAGTTACTTCATGCTGCTTCGTTATCGTTTATTTTAACGTTATGTTCATGCCTCCGTATCAGTCCGCCACCATCTGTAATTCATCCTATTTTGCTCATTCTCGTGTTACACTTATCATCATTTCATAAATACTTTTGATTTTACTTACATGCCTACAAATAACATAACGTTATAGTAAATAGTGAATGTATGATACTCGCTGTGATTGGTTAGATTCGCATCACGTGACGTGCAAAAATTTTGTTATAGTGCACGATCGTGCACTATAACAAAATTCGGCCTGGGCCTAATACACAATAACAGTTATAGATCTAGGGGTCTATTTACTATAACAATTAGTGAATGTTCTATTTATGCACCATTACTGGACTATATGAAATCCAAATACTTAATTATCCTTCTTGCAGGTCTATTTCAACTCGGCCTGCGGCCTCGGTGAAACAAAACTGCACTCGGGAGAATTTAGTATTTGTCATGCACATAATCCAGTATAGTGCATGATAGACCATGCACTATTTATATAATATATCATAGTAATACCTTTAACATATTTTGGTACGGCGATCTGACTATTAAAAGTCACTACATATATTCACTTGGTTATTGTAGCATCCTCTTATAAGCCAATTCGTAATTACGATTTGCGCATGTGCAGATAAAGGTCATTTACATCTCTACATACACTTTCATAGCGTGCGCACCATAACGAGCGCACCAGTATGGTTTTACGTGTTAAACAAGTTGCGCGTCAACCAAAACAGATCCGTGTGCGCGTACAAAGTGGGGTCATTTCAGAATCATGTACCAAGTATTATAGTGGATCCTATTTCCGAACACTTTTCAGAAAATCAACGATAGCAAATAAAATATCTAATGAATATCTGTCAAACTTACATAATGAATGCTTAAAGTCCTACAGAAATAGAAGTTGGTGGAATTTGAAAAAGACAACGTAGATTTAATACGATATTCCCTTCCGAGCGAACCCCTTCCCAACGACGCGGCGTTTTGGTCCATGACTACGAACTGGCTTAATAAGATCTTATCACAGTCCTTGGTAAATACTACACATCTTTGACGTTCTGTAATGTGGGTGCGTGTGTGCGTGGGTGGGTGGTTAGATTGTGTAGATATACAAAATCTTGACAAGATTTCACGGGCTCTACTGGCATGCAATGCTGACGGCTCACACCAATTAATTACCATGGATTTCATTTTTTCATCAGTGTGACATTGTGCTAATTTTTTCCTACTGATTAATTACGAAAATGTTGCTCCAGTTGTTTTTGTTTTTTTTAATGGATTCCGTGTAACAAATTACGATCAAAATGATGCACAACCCTCATAACGGTTTATACTGGAAACGCAAAGGGGTTGGGGAGTTGCATTCGAGAGTAGCTTCTAAAGTTTGTACGTTAATCAGTCCAATTGATATATGGATGGATGCACTTTATATAATTAATATAGCTTTCTTAGAAATGCGGGATGGAGACGAAGAAATTAAACGGGTATACTGCTTACAGATGCATGTACCTATAATCTTCATTCAGAATCCTGAACTTACTTTAATACACATTCTACGAAGTAAGTTGTTTGGTAAGAAAAAGTGCAAACAAAAATAGTAACAGAATAAATAGACGGACGGACATATGCGCATGTGATATGAAGTATTGTTTGGTAATGTTTTAACGCTGAAAGTTTAATTCAAATATAGAATAAGAAATAAATGGTAAGAGACCTTTCCTGTCAAGTACAACTGACCAGAACAGTCCTTATTTGATATGACATGGCCATCTAGAAGAACTTTTTTTCCCCAATATTTATAATCTAAGAGGAAAGATAAGCGTGTATTTTGATTTTCATTTCGACCTTTGATGTTGGATTTCGTCCACAGCCTTGCATAGAGACCATTGCGTCTCGTTCATTCCTTATTGCATTACACTTTATTGGCTTTCGGTTGCTTCGCTAATTTTAGGCTCGTCCATAATCTTGTTATTTCTCCACGGCGGGGAAGCTATCTGATTCTGTATCTCGCAAAAATATTTCCATTCCTCAAGAAAACAGCAGGAATCCCATATAGGAAGCATATGGAGAACGCTATGGCATATAGTTACCATGTTTAACCACTATACAGTGCGTCCCAGAAAAAACGAAACCCTAAAACAAAGGGTTATTGTGACCAAACTATGTGCTCTATGACAATAATTATCTATTTTCCATAAACTAGAAGTATTATGCTTTTAAATGATACCTTGATGGTATCCATCGGTACATGCTTCACCGAGCAGCAGCATTTTGAAAATGACATGTAAAAACTCAGCTGTGCCGGATTTGGGTAAAACCATGAAAACGTTCGGATCACATGCAAAATGAATGAGTTGAAATACCAGCTGTAAGAGATATGATACGTGAAATTCCATTTTGTGGTGGCATACATTCAATCAGAAATTTATAAAACAAGGGTCAATAACCAATTTCCAGTGGCAGCAGGGGCATACGCCCCCAAAATTTCCAATATCAATAAATATCCCTTAAAAGATGAAAAAGTGCCCTTCCTGTGATGGAAAAGGTGCCCCTCCTGAGGTGGGAATTGCCATAATCTTGATATTTTTTCTGCCTTATGTGGCCTTTCTATCTTGTATTTCCATTAGATGAAAATGGAAAGTGTCACTTACTTTACTTTAAGGAAAAATATCACCTTTCTGTCCGCTTTGTTCTTAAAATAAATTTCAGTTCAGCAAAATGCTAACAATTGCTTTTCATTTCGATTGCAGGTACCATTTCAATACAAAACATGCCCTTTCTTTACCCCCAACATTGACTTTCCTTTATGTTATGATAAGGGCATTATCCTTACCCTCATTTTTTAGAGAAACAGATGAAAACAGTCTTCTCATAGGGTTTTAAAAGTCATGTTGCATTTGGGTCATGATCGCATGTGATCCTATCTTTTTCATGGTTTTACCCAAAACCGGCACAACTGAGATTTTACATGTCATTTTTAAAATGCTGCTGCTCGGTAAAGCATGTACGGAAGGATGCCATCAAGGTATCATTTAAAAGCATAATACTCATAGTTTATGGAAATTAGATAGTTATTGTCATAGAGCGCATAGTGTGGTCACAATAACCCTTTGTTTTAGGGTTTCGTTTTTTCTGGGACGCACTGTATATCGGCAAGAACATGCACGAGCGATGCCATAGTCATACAACACTGAAAGATTACATTCATTATCTGGGGATGGCAGACTGAAGTGTGGTTGATTCACTTGATTTCAAATACAAAAGACCTTGACAATGCAAATTTCGTCCCAGCCCCCCTTTTCCCTAGACAATTATTCTATATCGGCTATTCCCTCTCTCGAACCTGGTGCGGAAAACTAAATATCATCATGATCATGTAATATGGACATTATGACAATGTGATATTCTCTATCTTTGTTCAAATTTACAGTGCATCATCAATGAGTCAATGTCCTTTCTAAGATCCTGACATGAAAGTAGTTTATTGATCAGTTACTACATGTAAGAAAAAATATCTCTGATTTTCTTTACAGAAATGATTAGAATTCCTTTCGTCAGACTAAAAGCATTACTACATAAATCATACCTATCGACTATCGTCACATTTAGAGGGGGAGTTTGATATAAATTTCATGAGATTGACATCAACCCCATGAGCTTGTTTCCCATAACCATGATCACGTTCGGACAGACTCATTTAACAACAGCTACTCTATAACTGATCAGTAATGTATGCATCATCTCGGCTCCACTGAGGTAATGATCACATTATAATGTATATAGCAGTGACTAAATCAATTCACAATGGTTCTCTCATATTTCCCCGTTCTCCAAAAGAAATGCAACCAAATTTCTCTGAAGGCCAAATATGATTACCGAATATGCAATAGGCAAATGATGATAGTAGCAGTAACAAGATTACATATTACTACAAGAATCTTTAAAACATACATATTATTACACTGACGTAGCACGCAAAGCTAAATTTGGCATTATAAAAATATACAAATTATGATGACTCTGCCATTGCTCGTTTTTTTAAACAGGGAACCGAAGTTTATCGCGTGTTACATCTGCTGTTGTGGATTTCTGCATGAAAGATCTGGATCGTTGAATAATGACCAACTGCTTTCATATTCAAGCACAGAGGCCTATGAATGTTTTTCTCAAGATTACTTTGTCAACGGGGGTTGATAATCAAACGCAAGCGTTGTGTCCATCTGCAGAAAACATCCTCTGTCTTCATCTCGTGCCTCGATTGCTCTCGCAGGGGCAGTGCAAAATGGAAGGATGGCAGCAACAGCGGAACGATGCACAGCAGGTTAATCAACCAATGTCATCACCATGCATCATTGTGCTATACCGTGGCGGGAAATGCATGGATCTATCGAAATGTTGAATGTGATTTACGTGTGATGCTGATTTTTTTGAGTGACATTGCATTTTCGAGAGAAAATGGGCAATTCCACATGGGAAAAACAACCAAAAAAAAAATTTTCAGATGAAAATCAGTTTGATAGTCCCAAATAGGCAAATCCTTTAATCACAGGAATCTGAAAAAAACTTTTCCCACATCTCAATCAGGATTCGCACAATGCATGTTTGATGCGAGGAAATGAGAACTTCAAAAATGCAACCATTTTCTGGTAATTCCGTTACCAAAGTTATATACCTCAATATAATTAATGTAAGTGGACAATTTTGGGTATGAACGAGTTCAGGTGAAAGAATGAGTACATCTGCAGATTACGAATTGGTGAGAAGGGGACGGAAGTCCAAAATTAGTGCATAGCCTTCAAAAATGTGAGCAAAATATCTCTCATTTGTAATTCCGTTACCATGGAATTGCCCAAATGTGTAGAATATCATGAATTTATGATCATGATATCAAAGGTCTCATGTATAATGCTTTGTTCGTTTGGATGAATAAAACCTTCCTTTCATTGAAAAAATACATCAAACCATTTCAGTCCAAATCACATTCACGAAGTATAGCACAGAGATATCTACAGTAGACAAGGGTCTACATATCAAAACCTATTCGTTAGAATAAATTATTCAAGAGATGAATTATGCCTATTATGATTAATTGATATCAAAACAATTCTAGAATATTTCTTGTTGTAGCTTCAGTTTTGGAAGCATTGTCTGTGAAATTTTATTACCTGTTTATTCATTCATTCCCATCTCAGTGATGGCGCTTCCCTTCTGCCATACAGAGGCACATGCATTTCCACAATCACTTCCCAGACGCATCCATACTCCCGGCTACAATTGATACACATAATTTTTGCATCTATAGATCTTGATCAACTACAACTTCGCTAAAAAATAAGCAAATGGGGTAAGAAGAGTGCTCTTGTGTCAAAAAAAATAAAAACGGCGGTAAAGCTTAACTTCGTCATGCACACTGCCAATCAACTCGTGGCGCCAGCGAATAAGGCACTGATTTAATGTTTAAAAAAGCATGCCATTGACTCCTGACGTGAATTCCCCTTTGTAATGAAAGTTGTATATACAAAATCCAAACATTTGATAAGCTAAGTTTGTATGTTCTATTTTGAACAAATCAATACATATTACATATATATAAAAGAGCTTTAGCTCACTAAAAATACTAAAATGTTATTGCATCATGACTTTGATTATACTGCCTTGATTATCAAATTGTTCCTACAATGGATTGTAGTAACCAAATTATCTTACAAAATGAGATAGGTAATAACTTTTAGTGCGTTTTGTTAATCATCATATCATTCATTCATCAAACCATCTATTCTTCCATTCATTTATAAATTCTATATTATGTATCTATGCGCATTATAATCCAAATTATCCAATCTTTATATAATTTAATGGAATTATAAGACTGTACTTTATGCAATATAAATATGATATCGAAGATTTTACTTTAATCTCCATACTTCTGCGTGATGTAATTTTTCCTTCTGGTATGCAAGAGGAAGTTTACTATTTCTTTACACAGTACATCACGTGTTATATGCATGACTATATTGATATTATCATCTGGGTCGAATCAATCTCCACGGTCAGCTTCAAGACACTTTCTTAGAAAAAGGCTCATCCATTTATTTCCCGTGGCCTATCTGTAGCCAACATATTAAACCTACATAATATTCCTGTGCAGCCTGTCACTTCGTAGCGCGTGGCCTCATAATTTTGTAATGGCAGGCTTAAATATCAATTTTACAAGTACTCCGGAAGCTATGAACCGCGTTTTCCTCGACATGCATATATATAGTATATACTCCGGCAGTTTGTATTTCATTTTTAGTACCATAATTAGGTGGATTCACATTCACATAAGGGGAAAATTGGACAATTCCCTACCCCCTACTTAAACAAAAATTTACATTGGCATTGTACGCTATTTTTGGTTTTCAAACATCCCCCACCTTTCAGAAAGTCCAGATACGCCTTTACTTCACAGAGTGATTATGACTTCCATTAAAGTAGAACATCCTGTTAGTCCCATGTTCAAACGATTTTAGTTCAGACTTTCACTAATCAAAACAATGCCTGATCCTAATAAACATAACAGATGTTAGATTCAGCTCTTTCCCAAGTTCCACAAAATACCAGAAATAACCCCTAATCCTTGAGTTCATCCTCAATGTTTTTGTTGTTTTTTTAAAGACACACATTAACACCCAATTTCATAGACAGGGTCAACTGGGACCGCCATTTTCACCCGTGCTGCGTGTGTTCATGCGTAGTTGCGTACTGATCTATACTGTCGTCATGGTCGTGAAGATGGTGAACGAAGCCGTGAATGAAGTGCGATATTCATGAATGTTAAATGTGTGTCCTCCCAATGACAAAACATTCATCGTGCCTTTATATGAACCAATCTTTGGTTGATTGCTCACTGTCAAGGAAACTGGCAGCAACCACGTGATCAGCAGTCCTGTCTATTAAGCGCCTCAATGGCATGAACTCTATGTGAAGAACGTATTTGAGTTAACGCCTTTATGGACGCTGATGTTTAGTATTAAAATTATTAATTATATTATTATATCATTTATTTGTTTATTCATCTGTTTTTTTTTCTTTCTTTATAATGAACATTCAAAGGCAATGCAGAGTGTTTTTGAATTAGAAGAGGTTAGACAAATTATTTTGGAAACACATGAGGGGAGTAGAAAAAAAAACTCTTAACAAGATCGTTACAGAACGCCTGCTTTCTTGAAAAATCAGGTGTTCAGTATTAATTTTTAAGGGTGTTATCAATATATGCAACTTTCCTGGGCTGTCCTTGTGCGGAGGGGATGACTTTGAGGACGGAAGGATCTTGAGGTTTTATGCAATACTTTAAGAGATAATCGAATCTGACCTCTTAAACAGAAGCGAAAATTCAGTGGCTGTTATCAATTTGTAAAATAGCTATCTCTAAGAAATATCATCACACTGAATTATAAATTTGCTACATTTGTATTAACAAACATAAAGCATTAACCCACATATTTCTCAAGAAGCAAGAGAGGGAAATATTTTGTGCACAGGATAAACCTCAACAATTATTCAACAGTTTTCTTCCCACGCTGAATTTCACAGAGTTCACCTTAAGTAAGTACTTAGATGTTGTGGCTTAGTAATACAAATTACAGTGCTATCCCTTTTAAAAAATTGTCTTTAGTACAATAAATTCTAGCATTGGTATTCATGAAAGTCAGACAGCGTAAAATTGCAGGAAACCACTTTCCCGTGCTAATCCTATTCTATTTCCTTTCAGGAAATTTCGGTGGGAAAAAATGAGAAACAATATTTTCACATCTAGATAAGATCATATTGAGCATTCTAGGCAAGAAAGAGGTGTCGTGGTCGAGTGGTTTCGTCACTTGACTGAGAATGCAAAGAACTGGTTCGAATCCCGGCACACCACCTGACCACTATGACTATAAATGAGCCACTGTACAGTATCTATATTTGTCTTCTCCGTCAAGGTAGGTACCCGGTAGGATGCGAAGGTCACTGTGATTTGATTTATTGGGGAAAACAATTTAATTGGCAGAAAACATAAAGGACTCAGATAAAACAATGGAACTGGAAGAAAACATGAAAACTAACAAAAATAATATGATTAGTAGAGAAAGAGAAATAGAGAGAGGGAGAGAGAGAGAGAGAGAGAAGATGGGATGTGACTGACAGAAAGCCTAGGAGACTAATTTTAATAGTCTCTCACTTGCGAGGCTAAATT
Organism: Heliocidaris tuberculata; assembly: GCA_025618425.1. Lineage (NCBI taxonomy): Eukaryota > Metazoa > Echinodermata > Echinoidea > Camarodonta > Echinometridae > Heliocidaris > Heliocidaris tuberculata. The sequence goes on along the minus strand of CM046839.1, from coordinate 31,131,044 downwards.
TCAGGGAAATGGTCAATATACCAAGAATGAAAAAAAAAACCTGTCCAAATCCTGAAATTTTGCTCAACAATGGACATCACCACAATTGAGCATCACGAACCTTACCTGTATCCATGACAACGGGATGATGGTTTTCCATCTGTGGCTTCCGGAAAGCGAATAAGGTCATATTTTTTTCCATTGATTTGCGCTATACATTTCTTTTATGGATAAAACTGATGCACGTTCCACTGATCTTAAATTATGAAAATTCTTACAACGATGAAATCAGGTCATCCCTTTTTACCACAGTGTATAGGCTAAACCTCACGAGATTTTGTAAACTGTGTGTTCGTGTGATAGGCAAGTATAGGACTGGTACAACTGATAGGTAAATACATGCACTTCCATTCAGTAACACTATATGCATATGATCGTTCTGGTGAAATGTTATGTTTATAATTTAACTTATTGTTACCAGTTCATTTTTAATGTACAAAAATTTAATGTTAATGTTTGTCTAAGGTTGCACATATTATTTTGGCATATATATATATATATATATTGTGTGTGTTATCGTACCTCGATTGTTTTGAAAATAGAAGTAATAAAATAATCTTAAAACATAAAAAATGCACACCTCGTTTTATATGGATGAGCTTGTGTGCGTGTGGGTTTGTGTATATGTATGTGGCTTCCGGAAAACGAATAATGCATACATATACATATACATATATACTTTACATATATTACACATATATTGGCCTACGCATGATGATTGACAGTGCAGCAATCAACTATCATTTAACACGTCCCTATGGTCTGTACCTCCCGCTGTCCATCGTCAAGCATACCCAATCAATCATTCAGTCCCACGCCTAGAGGTTCGAGTAGGGAAAAGGGCAAGACGTGTGTTCAATTTTCCCCCTATTCCTCTCAATTCTTTACTACGTCAGGTTCTGGTCTCAAAACTTGACTGTTCGTAGTCAGCAACTATTCCAACTTGGAAACAGCCCTACATGTAGAGTATGAATGCAACCGTTTGATATGGCCCAGGATACAACGTATCATTGCGTAAAATACTGCTTACGAGCCATGGACTGTACGACAACTGTTTAATCAACGATTGCATCTGTAACATGCATTAAGGCCCGAATTCACAAAGGAGGTTTGGTTTAAACCATGGTTTAAACCCTCCTAGGTTTTTTAAGCGTACGTGCGCACGGAATTCGATCCAATCACATATATTCTCTGTTTTTTCTTTGAGCGCGCGCATGGTCAATATGCGCTTATTTACGCTTATTTTAGTACGCTTACGGAGGTTTAAACCTTACCCATGGTTTAAACCTCCTTTGGGAATTCGGGCCTAAGCGAGTCCCTAACTTTAACCCGGGACGAAATACTCTCCCTAATCCCTAAAACATGATCGAAACCCAAGTCTTAAACTTTATCATTGACGAAATGCATGAAATAAAGCCCAGTGCAAATGTCATCTGAACTCAATTTATCGCATACCGATGCAAGAATATACTAAAAATTGAATTTTCAATCTCAACCAATGTTATTTTGTAGTTTTGTGGGTTATCTGCCCATGATCTTGGTCAATATAACGCATAAGGTTTATTGTGACCAAGATTTGGGTCAGATAATCGATCAAAATCTTAATACGCAATATTTTGACCACAAATTATGGTCGAGAACAGAAGGTCATCCGTTCCACTGGACTGCAATCCTGCATGACAGATATCCCTACAAGATGGTGACTATCAATCAAATCGCATTCCATATGGTGTTTTTCTTCATTTCATTCACAAAGGGATCTTAAAATGAGTTTTCTTCTGGCGCAGGCGTGATCAAACACATGCCCCCCCCCCAAAAAAAAAGGGGGGGGGGTACTGGTGTGTGAATCATAACATTCCGAAAATGTATACAGTTCTTTTTATTATCCGTTGACTCTCATGAATCTATTTACTTTTCTACAAATTAGCAGCAGTCAAATTCATAATGATGCATCTAAATACTAATCAAATTCTGCGGAATATGTCAGTGAGAGAGAGAGAGAGAGAGGGTGGGGGGGGGGGAGAGCGACAGAGAGATTGAGAGAGGGGGAGGAATAAATCACATATTGCTTGCCATGCACAACTTACGTTTATGGTTCGGCTATTATCGATCGCTACCATTCATGTAGTGCATGACGTCAGAGTTGGATTGACAAGACAGAGGCGTGAAAAACGTTTCGCGATCGATCGCTGTGTCGATATCCAACGGGACGCACTGTCGTGAAAAAATACGAAATTCGACATCTGTCTTCTTTTTCTCTCTTTGGACGAAAAATTAGCATATTTCCGTAAACAAGCCTTGGGAGGTATTTTGTATTCATTCCAATACTGGTACATGGCGTCTGCAGGGTATTTGTCTCCTTTTTTCGGTATCTAAAATTAGACAGATATAGACTAGAGCCCTTCACCTACAGGAAGTAACAGTATTGAAACAGGAAACAGAAATAGAAAATGAAAAGCAGAAAGAGTTCGATATTGTGCAGACGAGAAAGGTAGGTTAAGAGAGACAATTTAACAAAATCAGGAAACACTTAAAATTACTCATATAACGAGGTCGCTTTCTGAATAATCCTATGCTTATTTTTGTTTTGTAAATCCCGCCTTCTTTACACTGAGGCATCTCGGAAGTTGCATATATACATGTTTATATATATATATATATATATATATATATATATATATATATATATATATATATATATACATCGAAGAAATGGTAAATACTCATAAATACTCTCAGGAGTCAAATAAAAACACCGCAGGAGCCAAACAATTGGACTGACGTTTCGGTCAAAGACCTTTATCAAAGTAAAACTGAACATAAACAATCAGATGTAAGAAATTAAGAAGACACATAACTACACACCGACATGACACACCGACGCACAACTTTCATATTCTGTTTACTATATATATATATATATATATATATATATATATATATATATATATATATATATATATATATATATGGATAAGAAATGTTTTCTTTATAACAATACTTTTACCACGTACGTTATCAGTTAGCTAAATAACGGGAAAAGCAATTGCTAATGGTTTGCTACGTGCTACTCAAATAATGTTTGGCTTGCAAACAGCAATTTAGCTACAACAGCGATGAAAACGCTTTCTGAAGTTAAATATAATTTTTTTTTCACAAATAGCTACCAATCTATTATTGGTAATTTTATCAAAGCCTTTATGACTTTAGTTAGTTGGAAGTGGAAAAATAAATTCCTTGATTTGTCAAGATAGACAAGACAATGAAAACGACGTATTTGTGTACATTTTTATACGATCATCGGATTGATGTTATTAACATAATACTTGAAGAGATCATAACGATTATACCAGTTATCACTGCAATTTTTAATCTACAGAAAAAGGAACAGTAATTATAATACATGATATTATAATACGTTAGATCATGTAGTATTAATTCCATTTGGATTTTTTTTTCTCTCGATCCATTAATGTTTTCTTTTAAAATAAAGGTTATTTGCCTGAACTCATACTTCCCGCAAAATGGTATTTCAATCATTTGAGGAAATTATCGTTCATGAAAATATCGAATTATTTTATCATTTAATATTTACTCAACAGACACCTTTTATAAACAGTACAAAGAGCGAGCAGTTGTTCATAAAATACTTGTGTTATAGCATTATGTAATAAAGTATTATTACATTCATATGCAATAAACATATACAAATATCGTAATATATTATAGTATATTATTGAGTCACATTACCAAATACACATTTCTCAACTACAAATGCCGTGCATTATTCACGACAAAAGATTAAATATTTATCATACATGTGCGTAATTCTTGCACGATAGCACTGGTTAAACTAGAAAGTTATTCATCCACGAAAATGGTTTAAAAAGAAATACTTCTCAGGGAGTATAAGTGGCGCCATCCTAACACTTTGAGCCAACTGCTCCCTTTAAAGTCGATGAGAGATGGGCCACGGGAGGCCAAGCAATAGACATACGACCGTCATACCTATAGTATCGTAGGGATGGACTCCCACTGCACCTGTTCTCGACACACTGATCCGAAGGGCAACTTAAATTGATTCCCAATCCGCCCACCGATTAGAAATTATCATATGGTTATGGCTTGGCTTGCAGCATTGGGCAATACATATCTGCACGTACATGTACTCGGGTACAACGATGTCTACGACGGTAAACATGGTAAAGAGAGAGTGATGTTGAGAGAGTTTTGTAACTCGGTCGTACCAAGGAGGTATTTGTCATTGCTTTCTTACTCCTCAATTAATGCAGCGAGTCGGAGTTACAGGGCTTGAAACATATCTTCTACCAGCAATTTCTCAGGGTAATTTCTCGGGCATGTACTTCTCCTTCCCTGAATAATTTAAGAATTTTACACATTCGGCTACCTATTTATGATGAATATAACCGTGTGAGATGATTCCATTCTATTTGTTTCAGCAAGCGTTTGCTTTCCACCTCTTCTTTTTCCATGTTCTTTTATTATTTCTCCTCACCGCCGTCATCCATTTTCACTACCTCCCCATTATCCTCTCAAATATTCTTTAAGTCTTGGCTAACTTTTTAAAAGGTCATGACTTCTTTCTCCCTCGTTTTTCCCTTTAGTCTTCTTTTTATTCTTTCAATTACCTGTCATTTTTTGCCGTCTACCTACCCCACACAATCCTTACCTATAATTATATTGATGTTCTTTCTTTTAAACTTTATAAACTTTAATCGTTCAAGATTCTTTCACATTCTCTCTTTCTCTCCTTCCCTTTCTCTGTCTCAGCAGAGTCATCAACATCTCCTACTACACCTCCTCTTCCTCATCAATCTCCTCCTCCTTACCTACTTCCTCCTCCTCTTCATCTTCTTCACCAAATCATTCGTTTTCTCTCAAACGTTCTTTCTTTAAAACTTGCATACGACACTTAATATTTCATGAGCTCTTCCTCATTCCCTGCCACTGTCTTCTTGCCTCTTTCTGCATCATCAACCCTTCATTCCCTTCCTTATCATCATCATCATCCTTCTCAATGCATCCTGTTCCTCATCTGAAAAGTTCCTTCTTTGAAAAGTTTATACCTCCCATGTTTAATCCATCACTCTACTCACCCCCTTTTTCTCTCTTTCTCTCTCTACCTTTGCGTCGCCCTCCTCTTCCTCCTTTCTCTACCCAATCCTGCTCCTCCTCTCAAACTTTCTTTCTTTGAAGTGTCACTGTTTCCATGTACGTCTTTCTCCCTCTTTCCACCCCTCTCTATCTCTGCTTTTCTCTTCCTTTCCATCGTCATTCTTCTCTATCCATCCTGTTCCTCATCTCAAACGTTCTTTTTTGAAATGTTAATATCTCCCATGTTTAATAAATCATGCTCCTTCCCCCTCTCTCTCTCTCTACCTCTCTATATATCTGCATCACCGCCATCCTCCTCCTCATCCTTCTATACCCCATCCTGCTCCTCTTCTCAAACGTTTCGTGACCCGCGGAGTGTTTATCACTTCTTCGCATCTCGGATCGGCACGACTTTCACGGTAGGCGCTGAAAGAAGACCCGACGACGGTGGTGCGATCCAACACCGTTCTCCGGATACATGATCTCCCACAACGGCTTGATTAGCATCAATGGCGCGAGAATTTATAAGTAGCATCGTTTGGCATTCTCTTCTCCTTGTTCTCTTTTTGTTCCTCTCTCGTTCTTCGTCATTCTTAATTCTTACGCCTTAATTACTCCATTTGTGCTTGTTCACTCTCTGCGTATTTTCACCTACTTGTAATTTGCAATGTTGTCTTCTCAGTGTTAAAGGGGAAGTCAACCCTGATATCAAGTTGGGTTTAAAAGAAGCAGAAAAATTAAGGAAGCAGATTAACTCATAGCCCGCTATTGTCGACCACTGTCACTTCCGGGTTCTTGCTTCTGTCGACATCACGTACAAAAGATATAGCCTTTGAAATAATCCAGCAGCCATGGGTTTCATAATGCACAGGGCAAAGAGTTGATGAAACTTTGAGCAAAATAAGAAATTAGTTAAACATATTTGAAGTTGCAATCAAACACAAATTGGCAACTCCGTGATGTATATTGCGAGCGCCTCTCCCTTTCGCCCTGTACAAAAAAATATAAAATTCCATTTTCTCTAAAGAAAATATTTAATCATACATGCAACCATGATAATAATGAATGAACACATGTTTTTACACAAAACCTGTATGATACAAAGGTATTTTTTCATCAGCAACTAAGAATTCATGAATTTTTCTGGGAAATGAGCTCGCAAGATGAGTCACCGAGTTGTCAATTTGTGTTTGTTTGATTACAACTTTAAAAATTCATTACTTTCTTATTTCTTATCGGGGTTTGCTCCAATTTTCACTAATCTGTTTCTCTCATTTTTCTTGGTTTATACCCGGGCGTAGGCATAATGTAGTGCACTAAGTAATCAAGTCAGGGGCCCGTTGCACAAAACTTGCGTTTAATCGCAACTCCTAAAAATTAAACGCAAGTCCTTAATGCGCACTTCTGATTGGCTGAAAATAAAGTTGCGTTTGATTTTCTTGAGTTGCGTTCAAACGCAAGTTTTGTGCAACGGGCCCCTGGACATTGATTTCCCTTTCATTTGCTAACACAACCCAATCTCTCTCTTTCTCACTCTCTCTCTCTCTCTCTCTCTCTCTCTCTCTCCTTGTGCTTCTCATTCTGTTTTTCATGAAACCCTTAACTTTATAGTATCGTAACCCCACCTTACTTTCATCTCCTACTGTCCGTATCCCCTCCCTTATACGTACTTTTCAATATTTTTATTTCTTTGGTTTTGTTTTTATTTTGGTAATTTACAATGCTATTCTATAAAATCACGCTACACTTGCTTTTCGTAACGGCGTGACCTCTCTTTCCTTTCTCGTTTCCATCTTTCCTTCTCTCTCTCTCTCACTCTCTCTCTCTCTCTCCTTTCTCTCTTTCCTTTCTCTCCCACTCTCTCTCTCTCTCTTATTCTCTCTCCCTATCCCTTGGTCCTATTGAACGCTGAAAAATATATTTACTATAGTGATTGAAAAGACACGTATGTTACATGATGCTCATTCACTTAAGTTGGATTACATGATCAATCTAGCTAGGTTGACCAATGACGTAATTTGACAGATTGAAATCAACTAGTTTCATTTGCAACACGCTTCAACCCTTGAGGAGGTAAGAAGGGGTAGGGAGTTACATCACTGATGCCATCTTGATTCAGTTCTTTTACCCCAGTCACGCCCAGACCAATAGCTGACCGACAATAGACCAAACAACAACCGAATGGTCAGGATTTCGTCGTTGCTTCTTTGTTTTACGAATAGATATATCTTTTAAATTATGTCAAGCAAAGTGATTATTGTATAATAAAGTGTCAAAAGACTTTTTCCCAGCGTTTATATTCTAAGTGTTCGTTTCGTTTAGAAAAACATGGGCACATTTATCCACAAATGTTAAGGGAGAAAAATATTGTGCTCGTTGTTTTCATTTGCTATCTCTGTCCATGACACTATTCATTGACTTTACTCTTGCATTGAAAGCTTTAAATAAAATCGTGCAACTGGGTCACAGCGACCATATTGGATCAAAGGCTTGAGTGATGTGTTTTGGCACTATTTTTAGGTCGCAGTGCATGTCAAAACACTCGAGATTCGCAATGTATCGTCTTTAAAATTGTGGAAAACATACATATCGGGTACGGTCTACTCTCAGGTGAGGCGTGATAAAAGCTATGGAGTAAGCACCACTGGCTCACGATGATGAAGATGACAGCATGACGTCATCCAGACATTCATCTCTTTATGACGTTTTGGCGTCGCCTCCTTCAGCATGCATTTTTGATCACGTGACACCTAGAGGAAGGGGTTCCCGTCAACCGGTGGCGGGTTGCCTGTTGATACGCACTGTGATACGCACCCATATATGTCACCCACTCATGCGCGCACACATTATCTCTACTCAGTTTCAAATGTATGGCGCCAACAGCTTGAACGAAGTGTCGTATTTTGAGAAATTCATCTCTATTTCCCAGTATCGTATAAAAGGTTTTAAACAATTCAATCATTTTTTTAAATATAATAATATAATAGATGACTGTAGTCACTCGGGCTTGGTCATATGAAAGAAGGATTTATTTTCATATCTGTAGAAATTTAACGAACTAATCAATTTAGGATATGAATTATGAATGTAATCTCGAGCATGAACATCACTTGAATAAGAAAAACGAACAACTCAAATTTTCGCAATTACAGTCCTATAATTAACAGGAAAAAATCGACACGAAAATCAATGGAATCGAATAAGAGAGTGTTTGAGTAGATACAATTCGTCTCTGCGAACACTGGCCAGGTTCACTCATGAACTAGTTTGTGACGTCGACCTTGATGACTGGAAGGCAATTTGAGACTGCGAATAAATGAAATTTTAAAATTGATCATACATGTAGATTAAATGAAATCCACAATTTTTTCTTCATTTTTCCCCCTAAATAATTTTAATAAAATTATCTAGCTGAATTACGATTACATACATTAGCATATCAGCAGAGGTAAATCAAATGTAATCTGTGAAAACTGGATTTTTAAAATTTCAATAAACAGTGTCCATGGTATACTTTATGTGGATACATGTATTTCTTTTCATGACATCGATGTCTAAATGCGTGTAAATATTGAGAGAGAAAATGTATTTGGACTCACCGACCGCTAAACAGGCCTTGTTATGAATCACTATACAGAAAGTGGCTTATGCACTGTCTGGAGCGCGGCTTAACCGCTTCGTCGGCTATAGGTATGCAGCTATAGCTATCAATAAACATGTGTGGAATAGAAGGCATGCGCTACGGTATGAGTGAAATGAAATTGGTAAAATATGCATGGGTTTTGAATTTTCAACAAGGTACTTGCAGTGGGGAAGTGCGAGAGGTGGGGGAAGAGATAGGAGGAGATACTTGGAAAGAAGAGCGAGGAGCTGCGCGATGGTTTAGCTTTTAAAATGTCATTGCTGGGATAGAGCTACAGGCTGAATTGGGGCCTATCGCAGAGGTATAATCGAGAGTACTCCGTTGACGGATGAATCTATTTCCTTCTCACGAACGAGGAAAGGCAATAGAAATACATCGCGCAGCCATAATGAATGCATTCTTTCTTCTAATGGACTTTAGATGAGGGACCAGCCTTGATTAAAAAGGCCTCTTTGGTGGAACACAGATGACCTATTGGTATTTGACGTGTTTACTTGAATAAAGGAAAGTGGAGTATCCGAAGATTCATATTCCATAATTCATTGTTTTAAGAAAGTGTTTTTAATCTCACAGAAGGATACAATGTCAATGGTGGAGATAAAAGGTTACACACACACACAAGCATAAACATACAGAACATGTTTTTTTTTAATATAATATCCCGCTTCACAAAGGCCTATATCGAAGGAAGTTAAGTTCAAAAGTTGGCTCGCATATGTCATCAAGATAGAAAAAAAAAAGACATCTGTTGGTAAAGCATCTTCAATTCAAAGTCAATTTGCGTCATCGTACAAAATATCCTCGTTTTCCAGGGGATCAACAATATTCTTCCTGACAAATTGTTCAGAAAAAATTGATTTCACCGTTAAGTCAATAACCCCCACGCAATTCGTAACTTCGTCTCCGCTTACTTGCTCAACAGCAATCTATACAATATGTATTTCGTTCACATATTACATACACGATCGGCATTGGAGAGGATATTGGACGAGCATACGCTTGAAATGCATTGTTGGTATTTGTTTGTGTGTGCTGTTAATCACTGCATGGCGCGTGGGTTTGAGTGTGTGTATATGTATGCGAGACCGCATACGGATACTTCCCCAAAAATGGCGGCGCACATACCATAGGGGTACGTATTAATTACTGTCAACAGTCAGCGCTAATGATTAATCACCAATCGCATTTCGAATTTCATATTTACAAAAGAAACCTCTTCGTTTCATTCTATCGATCATCAATACACTACGGGCAAAATCAAATACATGATCGCCTTCGTCTCAACCTCAACTACAACAACAACCAATTATTTCTCGGTCACCCCTTTCTATATTTTACTTTCTCACATCAATATGAAAATATACACAATCAAACATAAAGTTATACACAGATTAACATGCAAGAATGGAAGGAGAAAATGTGATAATCTATCTAATTTTGCAAAAGAATATTAAATTTTATAATATCCTTTTTAATTTATATTGTAGGAAAAAGTCATTGATTTGGATGAATAAACCTATAATAATAATAATAATCATAATAACAATAATAATAATAATAATAATAATAATAAAACATTCTTGTAAGGCGCACATCACATTACCTTAGTATGTCTCTGTCTCTGTCTCTCTCTCTCTCTCTCTCTCTCTCTCTCTCTCTCTCTCGTATGCATGCTACATTTCAGTGTCTTTTCTATTCAACCAAATTAAGTTTCTTCTGAAAGAAAAACTTTCTTGCCAGTTGTCGAAACCTAATTGCTATACATGTATACCCACAATTCCCACTCTCTAATCTCTCTCTGTGATTCCCCTATCTACCTGCTAGCCCCCCCCCCCCCTCCTCTCTCTCTCTCTCTCTCTCTCTCTCTCTCTCTGCTTTCTTCTCTTTCCTTAGTTCCGTTCTAATTTTCATCCGGTAATACGGTATGTTCTTCATTGTCATGATTGTTCCGCGCAAAAACTATAAGGGCATACTTGAATTCAGCTCAAGTTTCCGATAGCCAGAAGGTACGTCATAATATTGTCATGTCTGACAACGCACAATCAAGAAATTAGTAATTAAATAATAGCTTTTGGAAATGACTATGTCCCAATCTTCTGCATTAAAGAAAATATTTTTTTTTTTGTATTTATTTCTTTATTTTTTATTTTATTTATTTCATATATTTATTTTCAAATTTATTAATTTATTTATTTTTCTATTTATTTATTTTTAAAATTTATTTATTTATTTATTTATTTTATTTTTTATTTTTTATTTATCTATTATTTATTTATTTATTTATTTTTATTTTTTTTTTTTGGGGGGGGGGGTCAAACGTGTTATTACAAAAAAGAGATTTGCAATGAGAGGACCATCTGGGAATATAAATTTGAATATTCAATAGTGGGCTATACCAACTGAAATAGTTTTCATTGCACATCCCTGACCTGCTCATTAGACTGTACAGGATTTAAGAAAAAAATATTTTGACTGACAAAACTACGTTCATTATTGAAATTCGGTTCATTATTAGTACACGAAGAAATTTATCCGTGAAGGTAAAATTAAACGGGATTGGATTTCATCAAAATGTTCGTCATATCTTGGCATTAATATCAAAAATTCTATGCATATTAGGTTATTTTCATTCACTCGTCTGTTATTTGGTCTCCTCTACTTTACTTTTAGATACATCTAAGAACACTGTAATCTAAATGCAAATAGCACAAGTCATTTTATATCGTTCTTCATCTCTTCAGTTCTTTTAAAGATGAAATTATTTATCATCCTGGAAACGACGTTCAAGGGGTAAAGCCCCGATGCAGTTATATTTGATGTATCTTATGGAGTCACGATTGCCATTCAGCCTTCATTTTCCATGTACCAGTATACTCATTCTGAGCCCAAACTACTTAAAGGATTGTTGCTAGGGAACGAGCACTTGAATTGATCAAAATTTGCCCGCATGACGTCATTCATCTCGTCAATATTCACATAAAATATAGAAAAAAAAGAGTGTCTCATTGTACACTCATATGTCAAATTTGTAACTTTGTGTATCTTAGAGAGCAAGAAATTCTATATATCGATAAAAATTGTAAAGGCTTTGTATTTGTTTCAATTTCATTTTTTTTCTTATTACAATTCCACTGACTTTTTTGTATTGCAATTAGACTTTTTAGATTTTTACTTCTCTATGTTTCTAATGGCTTTTTAAGTTCAGTGTAAGTTCAGATGGTTTACGATGTAGAAACTTAGCAAAGTTATTGACACGGTTAAGTGTACTAATTCTTTTTTCTAGAACATGTAGGAAAAAATAACTTGTTTTCACAGAATTTTGCTAAAACTATTTCACAAGTAACATTACCAATATCAGTAAAAGGAAATTAAATTGTACATTTATGATAAAGAAGACTAAAACAATCACAATTTTCATATTCTATATAATTTTCTATATAAGCTGTAAAACTGGACTGTTTTGTTGGGGTTTTTTAAATTATTATTTGATTTCAAGTTTAGATGGGAAATAGTTTTCACTTTCAAAACCTGAATATTATATATTTGGAGAACAATCTAGCGGTCGATTAAAAAAATCGTAACATATTTAAGTAGGTAGAGATTACCAGAACAGATATTTCAATTCAAGTATTACACGAACGCACATTGTGTTTGATATTCTTTAAAAATGTTAATTCATTTAACTGTATTTATGACATCATTCTATGTATAATATATTATAAAGTATTATGAGAATTAGGAACCATTGGATTAAGGGAATTAATTCAATCTAAGGTTTTTGTTATGAAAATTACATTTTGTGTAAAGGTTATTTTAATACGTAGCGTATATATTTTAAAGCATTGTTTACGATCAGGTTGATTTAATAAGAAAATTGAATAACAAAACGACCGACATAGATATGCAAATACCATTTGCAAAAGGATATTTTTAAACTGCTGCAATGCACACCCGACAGATCTTGTCATCAGACATTCAAAGTATCTTTCTGATGATTTTTTTTTCTTATTCTATTGTGGAGTTATGCAGGAACTTATTCCAAATAGCTACATGTATATATTTGTGTATATATATATATATATATATATATATATATATATATATGTGTGTGTGTGTGTGTGTGTGTGTGTGTGTGTATGTATATATATATATAAGCCGAAAGCTTGTAAATACACCTAGTGACCTACTTCATTTCGTTCCATCATATATCTGTTCATATATATATATATATATATATATATATGGGGGGGGGGGTGTTTGTGTGTATGTTTATATTTCAAATGTAAAAGCGTATCATTAAGAAAAAGAGGAGTTTGATTAAAAAGAAAGGATTTTGCCCCTTCGTTATACATCTTATCGCTTTATGTCCGTTTGGCAACCCCAGAAGAAATCATCAAATGAATTTTGTGGTATTCTAAAATGTTATCTAACCCCTTTAAACGAGGCACTGACTCTGCTGGCGTCTCGCGGTACATGATTGTAAGAGGCAACGGACAGTCAAACATGAACGTCTGACTCATGATGCCAGTTTAATTGGCATGACCTTTTGCTATTCTACTTCCATTCCCACGCTTATGGATGCAAAACAAATAATCGTTAGCTATCTACACAATGCAGGGAAGAAAGTCTCTCTTTATTTAACCCATCCTTTCTTCGTCTTGTTAACCTTTTCTTTGAAAAGCCAACATTGTGTAATGACTTCTCGTCTGCTCTTTCTTTGAATATAAACAATTTCTTTGAATACGAAAACAAATTTATTATTCATTAAATGAACCAATTAACATACAATGCCACGGCAGTCATGTGGCGAAATAGCTTTAAACCAAAGCATACAGCTTTAATGAATATACAGGCCTCTGCAAAAAGGAATATAATAATAGTTTAAATCATAATGTGGGGAGATGACTCACGAATAGTGAATTTGCTGAACTTAAACGACATTTGTACATAAACAAAGTATGTGATAAGTAGCATGTATGTGACTATAACAGAGGGCAGGTTATCTACGTTAGATGAAAAACTAGTATTCAGTATTTTTTTAATGAGTTCCGATCCTATGAAAATAAACAACTTGTTAATCATGAAAATAATCATCGTTACTTAATATATTCATTGACATAACGTACTTTATGTGGAGGCAACTATCTTCCTTTGCTCACGTGAAGTTTACTTTAGAACATTATACGTTACCGACTGTATTATGCGATTTTAGTATAACCGATGAACACATTAATTTCATAGCTCTACTACAGCTTGGATGAGACTAAATGGCAAGGAAATGACATTTTCGATGTTTATTTTTAATTATTGTTCATTTCCATTCTTGGTCAAGTATGAGAAAGCAAACGACCGAACACCCTGTACTTGCCCTTTTTAATCCATACCTCGTCACACACACTAACATTCAAATATGATTACGTCTACTAAAACAGCGAGATTGGATGTCCATGAAAAGCCATTCGTTTGCAATGTACTAATGAAAGAAATTTCCAGTGGCTGTTATATGATGTTTTAGTTTACATTTGGCCTTTATAGCGTAATCAGTTATTTGCAGTTCATCCATGAGTATTAAATTGGTATAACCAAGTGTATTTTTTATAACTAAATAATAATAATAAATGCATACTTATAAAATGTTATGAAATATTATGATGTTTGCTAGTTGGGGGTATGTACATGTATTCCAATAAAGTCTTGTCGTAGTTTATGGTGCATCACATATGCGGTATGCAACTCTTATGCTTGGTAAACAACGTCCAAAATCTCTAAACCTTGAATACAAGGTACGTCACTAATAAAAGAACGGCATAGAATTGACTCGTATTGATCCCATGCATGGGAAACATTTTGGAGCCGCCATTTCAACAAATATATACATTTACAAATCGACCTGCCCGCATTGCTAGAACCTCGACGCGGTCAACAAAAACATGTCTACTTGAGAAAATAAAGGACCTAAAACAAATATTCAAATATTCAAGAGCAGCCATATTTTGTTAGAGAACAATGGAGTATGTTGTTCCGGGCCAATAACTATTGTTCATAAAAAGACTCCATCTGTTAATATTGGCACCTGTATTGTGATACATCCTCAGCGTGAAGAAGAAAAAAAATATGGCGCCTGTTTATGCCGTCTACTGCCTATATGTACAGTAATACATGCTTTGCGTTGAGAGTTGCTGTCTGTAGTTTGTGAGCTCGCTGGCTTGCTCACGCTGGTGGTATATACGTCATAATTATGATGTATTGCCACACGTGCTTGGCCAATAATGTTGGTATTTGGAAAGGGCTGATGATGTTGGCTACATATGGTGGAGTGTCAACGCAATTCAAACAATTTAAAGAAAAAAACGAACATCAACGTTTAAAATACGCTTTGTCATTTTAAGTGCTTCTATTGGTTTTAGAGATATATTCGGTTTGGCAGGCTTACGGTGTTATCGATATACTTATCGTCTGCAATGACTGACAAAAAATGACTACAACACGTCATCAAGTCAAATCACTTTGTAACTCAATGCTTGCCTGAAATATGAAGACCGAGAAGCCTTTTGACCTTGACTGATATTGAAGTAGGCATTGAAATGTCATTTCGTTGTGTGCATTTACTGGGATGACACCCCTCCCCATTACCTTGTACACTGCCAAAGAAAATGTCCTATATTGGGTGAAAAAGGCAACATGCACGTTTGTTGAGTAAATATTTACCCAATATTGTATCAAATGTACCTTAAATTAGCTAAAATTTACCCAATATTGGATCAAATTTTAACCAACAAACATACATGTTCGCCCCTTTTTTAAACCAACATGAGTAAAATTTTGCCTTAGTCTTTTCACAGTGTATAATACCAGAACTGAATTATTACTAGAGAAAATACCTTTGTCACGTTTGTGCTTCTAATAGGATTTTCTACAAATATTGTGACATTTCATTGGCTGTACGCCCCATATTTCATATCTTTATTTGAAACGTTTTCTGAACATCTCAAGATAGATACACACCAATTTTATTTTCACATGAATATATATATATATATATATATTAATTTCGACACACTGACTACGGCCTCTCCTAAATACTCTGGGCTAAAGTTGTCTCCACAGTGCAGCAGTGATGACGTCATCTTATTGATCATTTATTTATTTATTTTGTTTTACACAGTGAGCTTATTAACCAGTGGGTAATACATATTTACGATTCCACCCAAAATTTCAGGATAACTGTAGATACTTGAATGCGTTTCTTTTCAAATATAATCCTATCACACTACAAAACTTTGTTAGTTTCAAGAAAACAATCAGACCATGTCTTTGAAATCAATTTCCTTTACTCTTTCTAGATGTCAACTGGAGGTCTAAAATACTCATCCTATCAAAAATTAAGGTTTGCGAGAAATAAAAGTGGGGGAAAACATACACGTGCGAAAAGATAATATCAAAATTATTGTGTACGAGATAGGACATGTATGAACAAAATTAATCACAGGGTATAAGCATAAGAGATTTAAACAAAAAAAATCCTACTGCACGTAATACTGTGTAATTTTTGAAATTTTAACAGACGTGTATGATTAAAAAACAAAAACAAAAACAAAAACACCACAAACTGATGTATCGCCTATATGCATGCAGCTATTGCCAACCTCATACATTATAACCATACATACAGTCGTTGCATTATGGGTTTCGCTCCATAATGTATTTGACATTTAATATCTCCATTCGACGTGTAGGATTTTATAGCATGTGTAAAGAATGGAATAACTATTATGTGTCGTTTCCTACCATTACAATATTGGCTCTAAAGAAATTGGAGATGCATGCCTGGCATTTCCGTATGGCCATGAAGGAAATCAACTCCTTTACGTAATTGGCGATTCAGGGATCATTTATAATATGCACACAGATAGAGCGATGAATCGTATAATAGATATTCCCAGGTAGGATGTATTTACGTCTAAAATTAATTTGTTAATTTTTCACTTGTACGTTTGTTATCATGTTTTAGACTGACCTTACTGGTATTTTTCACTCCGATTTTCCCCCTTTTTAACACGGTCGTTATTCTTCGAGTTTACGAAATGCAATCTCGCGGCAAGGAACTTGCACCTTATGGGGTGTTGCTAGCCAACTTGCCTTGAAAATCGAATTACTTTTTTCCGCTGAGCGTGTATTATCAAGTTAATTGGTTGAATAACTGACTATTTCATTGATTTAATTATCAAATGATGGATGTTCATTCTATACTCTTAAAAGCAAAAATTATTACGCACGTAGGCCTATATAGCTTGTAAAGCACGGGACTTATCTCTAAAAGAAGTCGGCCTACATGACTGTAGCTGACTAACTTTACAGACGAAGTTCGTTTATAAACATAAACATGCCTTTTGAATGCAACTGTAAGGCATGCCTAATATGCGTTATGATGATTTTTTTTTCTTTACACATTTCATATTTGTTTGTTCATTCATAATATCTGTCGTCAAGAGAACGAGAGAGTGTGCAACTATGCATCTATTATGCTTATGCAATGAGCATTATCCTTGCACACAGGCGTCCTTGACGACGATCTTGTTGTTTTTTAGAAGATGAAATGAAAGCAAAATAAGCCATCCATGATTCATAACAGTGCTTCATCAAGCTAAGTGCATGTCTACACATGACTAAAGCGTGTACACAGCCACATCATGCACACTGCTATACCGATGTGATTTTGAGGACGAGCTGGTTATACAGATTGTTTTCAGCCGGCGACATAATTTGCTTAACATCCAATACACTTAGTACTGATCTCCTAAAACAAGTCATGCTGCAGACAGTGGTAAGAATAATTTCTTACAAGAATAATATGTCATACGATAAGATACTCCTCGCAATATTGTAATATCATGTAGTTACTTTCCTGTATTATATAGGCTATGTATAGTAGTGATTATGTAATCATATTTATGACATAATGCGGTTGTATTGATTACCTGTATACCTTTCGTGCTATTAACATGCAACCTATCTTCTATATATATATATATATATATCTGCCATCACATGTTACGACTACTAAGTTGTACAGTATATATGCAAGTAGATGGAACGGCTATGTATATATGTTTTAAAGTGAATATTTATAGTAACGGTTGAAAATTTGTAATTAATTTAGGTACCATATAGCTTTACTGCAGTACAGTTAGCATTCTTGAGCAAATATGGAAGTTTACGCAGAATGATGGTCCAAGCAGCGACCACTTCAGATAAAACAAATTAATCTTCACTAATTCACACACTTACATTTACTCTTTATCTTTCTCTTTCTCCACTCTCTCTCTCTCTCTCTCTCTCTCTCTCTCTCTCTCTCTATCTATCTCCCTGTGCGTATATATCTATATGCATGTATTCATGTTATCCTTTACTTCTTAACCAATGTTTTCCAGTTTAATTTCTAGGACTATGTCTTACATTTATTACTTTATACTCTTCTGTCTGACTACCTCACCCAAAGAACCTCCTCCCCTTCCCCTCTTTCTCTCTCTCTCTTTCTCCCTCGCTCTCATTTTATTCACTTCACGACCGCGCTTTACCTCCCTATTACCATGATTACGTAACGTTCACAATATGGAGTATGGGGTTTGCCGAACAGAACTAAGGACGAAGATATTGAATCAGGTTTCCGCAACAATGCGCATTTACCAAAGCCCTTTCCCTGCCACCGTTGTATATTTCCGAAAAAGCTCTATTTTTCGTACTTTAATATCCTTTCAAGAAACCTACTCAATCTCTGTCCTTATTCGCTAATCTTCTAAGACCAGTGACCTGAAACTTTTAGAATGAATCCGTCGCGACTAATTCTATATACAGTCTTCACACAAAATATAATATACAGATCACCATGCACACTAAACTCTGTGTACATTTACACGCCCTTTTTATTTTCTTCTCTTTTTTAGAGGGTGCCCGTCTGCGCTATATCGAGCAGTAGGCTGATATCTTGTGACAAAGTGCATAATGAGTTAGTTATGTATTCGGGGTGGCCGCCATTTGCGATAGAATGCACAAGTGTGTCTTACATCTACAAGTAGCATAATCAAAACACATGCAGGTTTCAAATCTAAAAGGACCATATACTCAACCACACACATAGGTTTATATGTTGTAAATCTGAATGTAGCATACTCAAAGCACATGTATATGTTTTAAATCTGCATGGATCAAACTCAAAACACTTGGGTGTTACTGCTTTAAATTTACATGTAGCATACCCAAAGTACACGCATGTTTTTTTTTTTAATATACATGTAGCATTGTCAACGGATACATGTGTGTTTTAAATCTACATGTATTATAATCAAAACACATGTAGCCTAGTCAAAGCACATGTATATTTTAAATATACATGTAGCATACTCAAAACACATTTATGATTTAAATTTACATGTGGCACAGTCAGAGAAAATAATATATGTTTTAAATCTATTATAGCATACTGAAAGCACATGTATCTTTTTAATCTACATGTATCATGCTCAAAACACCTACATGTAGCATAGTCAAATCATGTATGTTTTAAATGTTCATGTAGCATGCTCAAAACACGTGTGTTTATATACATGTAGCATACTCAAAACGCATGCATGTTTTAAATCTATATGTAGCATAGTCAAAGCCAAATATATCATCTATTTTTTGAGCCTACACCAATAAAAACGCATAGGCCTCCCTTAAAAAGTTCGCATATGACATCCATGGTAATATTATGTAAAAACAGATGGATAGTATACATCCGGCACTAAAAATGTGTGATAAATATTTCAACAAAAAAATCAATGATCGCAATACATTTCTTTGTGGATGACATGTACGAGGTAACCGACATTAATTTACACTATGAGTATGACACTAATTAGGCAAGTACATTATGGTATGTGTATGTTAATTTCCCTCCTGTGTACCCAGTATGTGCCGCGGGTAATATACGCGGTGACCTAATTAAAAAAAAACCAATATACACGTTTTAACTTGCAGTATGCTCAAGTAATGAGCGTGATAATTGCACTACAAAATTATATCACTGTAGCACAGTAATCGAATCAGTGTGTTGTTGAAAGTGGGTAGTGCTTTTGATTACATGCAAGTTATATTCACTCATGCATTAACTTCATAATACAGGCATGTTTAACTGTACCGGCGATGCATTTTTGTTATGTACAGCGCTGTACTGTAGCATGTTAAAAGCGTTTTAGATGCACTTATATTAACACATGCTATATCTCTCGCATACATGTACATGTACATGTATTTGTCCTGAATGGTTATTTCATCAGTGTCGTAAGTTTCAGTACAGTATCTAATAAACATGTTGATATAGATGTATTATAGATCAATGTACATTATTCATGCGACGTTTTATTGGGTATGTTGCAAACGATAGCATAGCGTGAGTCTAGTAACTGAGGGGGGGGGGGGGGCATGTGTCGTGGAGAGGGGGGGGGGCACTGGTTTTAACTAGGTGAGAGAACGCGATCTCGAGAGCAAAGTAAAGGAGTAAGATATGCAATATCGTCTGCTCCGTATTTCCCTTTTCCGTTATTCCTTTTTAACTCTCTCTCTCTCTCTCTCTTCACTTTCTTGCCATTCACTTGGGGAGTCGGTTCATACCCCCAATACGCTACTCCCCCCCCCCCCTATAATTTGGTGATGCATGGATTTCAAAGTAAGACTTCACAACTAATACAGGCTTAATTGCATTTTACGATGTACATTCAAAATGGTATTGGGTAAGGCTTTGTAACTTCTGCACGCTTAGTTGTATTTTACGACGTAGCTTAATTGATGTTTTCCCCCTATTTTCGTTCTTTCTGTTTTTGTTTTGTTGTTGTAGTTGTAATTCATATATACATATTGTATATGTAAGTTTTCAGGAACAGTAAATATTAGGCCATGCATTTCTCCCATCGCACTTCTTCATTGAGATATTCAACAGAGTGAGAGGGGGGGGGGGGGGGAGGTTGTGGCATATTTTGTTACAGGTACGTTGTTGGGCAGAATGCAAATGCTATGATTATATCCCCCCCCCCCCCAATAAATATAACACAGAATTCATAACCTATAGCACGCACGAGCAGAACAAATGCACATCGTTTTGCAGCGGTCGAGTTTTTAGCATGAAATGGATGCCCATCATAATATGGAGGAATACGGATGAAGCTTCTTTGAATAAAAGAATGTTTTTGTGTGTGTGGAAGTGTTTTCCTTTTCATACTTGATTTTGTTGATACTTTGCTAATTGGTACAGAATTTTACAATATTTTTTGTGTCTGAAATGAAATATTTTTTGTTCTTACCTT
Organism: Heliocidaris tuberculata; assembly: GCA_025618425.1. Classification (NCBI taxonomy): domain Eukaryota; kingdom Metazoa; phylum Echinodermata; class Echinoidea; order Camarodonta; family Echinometridae; genus Heliocidaris; species Heliocidaris tuberculata. The sequence goes on along the minus strand of CM046839.1, from coordinate 31,109,906 downwards.
GCCATAGACGAACCACGATAATTCCGTCTCGAGAATCATTATCACGATTCCAAACACAGCCGTGAGCAAGGCATAATCGCTTAATCGCTTCCTTTTTTCAAACAGTGTCTTCCTAAGTCCAAGCCTATAACTTGTGTTATTATGGTTCGATTTCCTCCTCTTTCCACCCGCCGAACTCATGATATTTCGGCTTTGTTTCACCGTGTGATCGTGGTTCCCGTTGCCGCGCATGTCGGCTGCTGGTCCGGGCTCCTTCCCGTCGGGACCCACTTTGAGAGATAAGGGACTGAAGCGGGGGATAGCCCCGTTCACGATGGCAGATCGATGTGCGAGGTTCACAAATTCGTTATTATTACTGAGTCTCCGTTCAACCGGGCTCACATCTGGTACTGAGAGAGTGTATGGGCTCGACCGGGCTTTAGGTGCTGTGGATGCCGCACTGCTGCTAATACTACTACCCTGTGTCTCAGTTGCTGCGCTAGTAGGGGGACAATCCGTTGATACAGCGTCGTGGAAACTATCTCGTCGCCGTAATAACCCGGTGTGGGGGCAAGCGTCCTGTAGCTCATCGCGGGGTTCCAATTCGTATTCTTCAGGACACGTATGGCTCTTGTCATTTTCACCGTATCGACCCCAGCCGCTCCGGCCATGACAGTCCATACTTTTCTGAGCGTCTGAGCAGTTGCTACTTCTTACCGATGCCTCCCTCCTGCGTGCTGCTACAGCCGCGGCTGTGTGCTGATCGGGTGGAGTGATCATACCACAAGGGGGCGACATACTGGTGTCAGCCCCTGACGTGATGATGAGCTGGCGGTCGTCGCGAGGCGTCCAGACAGCCTGCGACGACGCCGGGCTCGACACCTCGTCGCTACTCGTCGGCTTGGCGACATCGTTGTCGACCACCAGGCATTGGGGTGGGTCGCATTGGGCGCCCACGTCCACCCTCTCCCGCGATGACTCCAGTCGAGCGCCCTCACACGCTGGCGAAACCATGAGTACCGGCGAAGACATCTCAGCAGACGAGAAGAGAACCGAGACCCTGTCGACAACGTTTGGTCATCGCTGCAATGTCATGCACCTTCTGGTGATAAAAAAGTAATAGTCACTTTCCCCTCAATCGACACCACTGTATTCTCGCAAACAATGTGTACGAGATAAAACGTTTGACCTCTTCATCTTGAAAATTCTTCGAAAATTATCACAGTGAAAAGCTTTAGAGTCACATCCATGAAAATGGCATCCATGAAAATATCATCCATTAAATCATTATCCATGAAATTGTTATCCAAATGTATGAATCATCTTAATCCTAGGTATCCTCTTAACGATTGTGATAATAAGCATCCATTTCGAAGTGAAGCTTGTTTGAGATCCATTCAAATACGTCATCCAATTTCAGGGTGAAGATTTTACAAACACATCTTCTATAGGTGCAAATATCACATCGCCAGAAAGCAAAATGGCATCACATCTTGAAATGTACCCTCAATCATCCAACTGATATTTTAATTGGATCCATTCAAGCGAAACATGACAGAGGTGACCTCCAAAACATCAAAAACCACCCTTGACTAGTGGACTACATTAGAAGTTGCTCTCACCCACTTTGCTATTACGATCACCTAGCGTTGTTATTGTAAGAATCTAACTCGAATTTTCATTATGATGGCCTTACTCTTTTCGTGCTATTTATATTCCTTCCTTTGCTTTTCCTTTTGATGAGCAGTCGGTACTGTCTGCTGAATCAGGTTAGCACCAAACACCGATGATATTTCAGTCGGGATATCGAATTATTCAATGTTCACTCAATGTTAACTGCTAGGAAAATCGTTGACTCGGTAACAATAGAAGGGTGTGCTTGCTTCGGGCTAAAGGCGTCGTTTTCTAGGACGTTTGTCCTGGCCAAGGGAAATGGTAGCACATCGGCAGGGGGCCGACTAACTATTCAAAACGAAAATTATATCGTCTGCATTCCCGACATTTGAAGTCTCATTACCTAAGAGGCCATGACGTCTGGAGGCAAGGCCACTGTCCAAATTATGACAGCTTTCCAGCAGTGACCAAAAGCTGGCGCTATGCTACTTTCCAACTTGTCCAATATTGTTTACTCGAACGCTGCGTATTCCTTGCAACTTGAGTAGACGAGTCTGTAACAAAGAAATGAAAAGTGATATTATATTATTAATCATCAAGATATCAGTGGGAATGATATAGATCATAACATAAATGACTCGTACATGAGTAGTAGTGGTGGTAAAGTAGTAGTAGTAGTAGTAGTAGTAGTAGTAGTAGTAGTAGTAGTAGTAGTAGTAGTCATCGTAGTAGTCGTCGTCGCGTCTTCCTCGTCGTAGTAGTTGTCGTAGTAGTAGTGATAGTAGTAGTAGTCCAGGAAGTAGTGATGGTAGTAGTAGTAGTAGTAGTAGTAGTAGTAGTAGTAGTAGTAGTAGTAGTAGTAGTAGTAATAGTAGTAGTAGCAGCAGCAGCAGCAGCACAGTTTTAGTAGTCGTAGTAGTAGTAATAGTAGAAGTAGTCGTCGTCGTCGTAGTAGTAGTAGTAAAAGTAGGAGAAATAGTAGTGATAGGAGCAGTAGTAGTAGTAGTAGTAGTAGTAGTAGTAGTAGTTGAATCAGCAGCACTAGTAGTAGAAGTGATATTAAAACGTGATTTAGTTTGCAAAAGTTGTATATTGTATTGCACTGTTTTGGGGGGTGTTTTTTTGGTTTTTTTGTTTTTATTTTTGTTTTGTTTTGTTTTGTTTTCTGTTTTTGTTTGTTGTTGTTGTTGTTGTTGTTGTTGTTGTTGTTTTTTGTTGTTTTTTTTTGGGAGGGGGGGGGGGGGGGTTTAACGCACATAGATCCGAATCATCTCATACCATTTTTATCTGTGGTGGCAACGTCTTTGTTGCTACTGGGGGAGGCGGTTGAGAAGCGGGACAATGTAACCCCTGCCCAATACCTCAGTTCCACTTTTATTCCCCCCCCCCTTTCCAACCCCTCAAGCAAACGCACACAAGTTCATTCATGTTGGAAAAGATGAAAGCCGATACCACATGAATTGCATGATGTCAGACATGTCGAACACCAAAATAAGTGAACAAGCACAGCCACTGACAATTACAGACTCTCCCCTCGAGCCTGGCCCGACCTCCACAACCCCAAGCTATCGGTGGCTCACTTTCTTCACCCCGATCACACAGACGTGATCGGATGCGGGAACGACAGAGAACAGGGGAAAAATCGAAACGGAATGGAGTCATTTGACTATGACGGCCTCAGGCTCACTCCCGACGGGGCAAGCAAAGCATGTCGACGAATACGCCGTGCTTCGCAACTATCACACGCGGTGCGAGATGTTTGCCGCACCAGAAAGCACGTACCGGTACTTAACTTATGTACGCGATTTCCCGCGCAAACCTTATAGTATACGCCGAGTGTGTTTCTTTCCTCTGATGAGAAGATCAAAATGAGAAAGTTTTGATGTGAGGTGTTGGAAGGTTAAACAAATGATTGAAGGTAGCTTTAAATGCCGGTGAAAATAAGATGTTCGCAAAGACTATAAAAAAATATCGACACACGGCCATTTATAATTCCGAATTTTATTGCGTGTATTGTAATGTCCACTATTTTTTAAATATGATGCACAAGGAAAATGAAATTGCCCTTTTTAATTTCTAAAAGTCTTTGCAATTCCGTTTAATACCACCCCAGAAAGAAAAGAAAGAATAAGAAAGATAAAAATATTCCATAACAAAACGGAATTTAACTTGACAGAAACCGCCAATAGCGGGCATCTGTCACAATGATCTTGATAGATTACACTATATATTACAGCTGAGTGAAGTAATAATCACGATGATAGTTTCGGTTTTAAAAACCCAAACTGTCACTATTATCAGTATGTTCCAGCTCATATACATAGCTGCCGGGGCGAAATTTCTTGTTATTATTAGTCTCAACGATAGTAGCTATACCTACTCCAAACATACACAACAACAGATGGTTTTTCAGACCAGGTAATCACGTGCTTTTCATGACGACCCTGGGATGATTATAATGACAATATAGTGAATAACCGTTCATGACCTGAAATTCTCAGAAAAGTAGTGTGATAGAACCGGCCCGTGGTATTCATGCTCTTGTGAATTCCCTCTTCAGCATGGAAAAGAGCATTTATCTTCAAACTGGAAATTTTGATCAAATTACAACACGATAAAAACTACTTTCGAAAAATAAACTCAAGACAATATCAATAGCCCTGTCTATCACCTTTAGAAATGAGCGAACATTAAAATGGCTATTACGTAATCCGAACAAGATTTCTATGGGCAGTAAAATAGGCCTTCGAAATTGCCCTTGAGTTTATTTTTCGAAAGTAGTTTTTATCGTGTTTTACATATACCAAACCAAAATTACTCAAACGATACTGAATGCAATATTAATACACAAAAAATAGATCAAAAAACATTAGTAGATAGTAAAATCTCAAGACGAATGTTTCGAGTTGACCAGTGAATTTAATCCAATACAATTATGAACATCTTGATAATCAAAATATCATAAGATGGTATTAGTCGACACCATGAAAAAAGGAGGCCACAAAAGAAGCGTTCACGCCTTTATCCCTATCAAGTATTGCCACCTCTGCCCAGCAACAACTCAGGAAAGAGCAGCAACACGATAAGAAGAAGACAATTAAAAGAAACATTACATTTCAAGAAGGCACAAAATCAACAGACACGGGCAGACATACAAGACAACAACCTAAAATGATAATCAATAAATCAGTATGACGTATTACTTGTTCTGTTACGTTAGTACTCCGAATAATAATGAATTGTGTGTCTCCCGATGAATCCTCGTCGCATCTCTAAAACCTGAGGTTGTTCCATATCTATCGGAGATAGTTTAATCTCGCTTCAAGTATTCCTCAAACAGCGTTCCACTTCCAGTACGATAAATGTATAATCTCCCACGAGTATGTTCCAACGGCACTCATTCAGGTAATAATGCTATTATCCCACAAACACCGCATGCTCACGACGAATTCACATGACTGTAACGATGCCTTGTCTCTCTGCCTTATGCGATTGCAAATGAACCGGTATACTTGTCACCTTGGTGCAACTCGAGATTGGCGGGAGCCGAATATCGAACAAACAAATAAGACACATGTAGAAAACAGGGTCATCGTGTGTACATGTGTCTCCGGTAGATAGTCGACGTAGGAATGCACGTCGACATTAGAAGGTGCTGCATTACTTATAACCGAGGTGCCAAACGGATGTATCTGTTTCAGGCAGGGTATAAATAAAGGGAATCAACTTCAGATAAGATAGGGGTAGATTCTGGCCCTGACATTAATAGAGAGGGAGGGAATTATGACCGAATACAGATACGTTTACTCTGATTAATCGAACACTTCACGTAAGAATTCGAACCGGTATATCATGGACACATACTCTTATAAATAACGGGTTAAGCTTAGATGAATAAGTCCCCTCAGTGTGGGCTAACCGGTTTTTTGCCAAACTGTTTGTTGCCTAATTAAGATTTTTTTTTTTTAATTCATCCCAACTGCCTAGAATCTGTTGGATACGTATCCATCTTTTTTTAGGGACACTCTTTTAACAAAGCATTTGATGAGTGTTCAATGACCAAGATGGCAGCCAGAGAAGCGTAACCAAAGAGCAAAAAGGGACTTAAAGTTATCCTCCCAGATCCTCTATATGTACAATTGTGTACGAAACACATACCGGCAACAATCGCTCCGCGGTGAATGTCCTACACCAAAAGAACTCCTAACTTCAACCCTGAACCAAACACTCATCTTAATCCGAACCCTAACCCCAAGCCTAAGCCTAACCCTAAACGCAACTTACAACCCAATAGCAACCCCAGCACCAACCCAATGTCTCTGACGGAATAAATCCCGGAGCAACTGTCGCCAGAGAAAAGGTCGAATCACCTCCGTCATTTTTCCGTTCCCTATCGTTAGTTGACTTCACCAAGGAGTTATCTTCACCAATGCCCGCGCTATGGTCTTACGCAAGCAATTGTCCTCATACCTTTCCTCTAGAGATATAATTTATGCCATAAATATGCATGCCCGATGAGAAGGAGAGAGAGAGAGCAAGAGAAAAAAGGGCCACCGGGTCATGTTGTCTCTTTCTCGTAAGAATAAGAAAACGTCTTATTATCGATTGAATGCGTACATCCCGGCCCCACTTGCTTTCTAAACAATCCCGTTCGGGTCACAGGCGACAGTATAGAAACAAACATATTACTACCAATGCAATCTCCGTGATGCACTTATCATATCTCCAATGCATTACGAAAGCACCACCTGCCGCATATAGATAATCTTTCAACGCGTACACGATTATAGTTATCTTTTCATACCCTTATTTTAAAAATTCATCTGAACTATTCTGCCCTAGACCATGTTGTTATTATCATTAGGTATAGGTCTATACTTATCACCAAGCACAATCGTATTGCTCTTTCAGCAGTCAGGTAAAATAAATACATCATCATTAAACATTCATACAATTGAACTCTTTACGTCCTTTTTGGAGGAAGGGGGGCAGGGGCGGTCATTAGCTGTCACTAAATTAAGCTAGATGATTCTTTGGTAAATACAAATCTACAATCCCCTGCATATACATCTATTCCAAGTGGATTCGAAGCAGGTGAATTTCCTGTTGATTAAAAGCAGGTCAAGGAAAATTAAAATACTGGAACACTGATGAATAAGTAAAAAAGGTCCTCCTCTGCAGGTTGTTACCATACAACACAGGTGGTATTGGTGCTCTTTCAAAGGTCAAATCTGAAATTGAAATTTCAACATTCAAGATATTTTCATGGAATAACAAGTGTTTATGACGTCTAACATTACGTCAGGCTACCATAATTACAAGCAAAAATGAAACGACTAAATTGTGCAGGTGTCTTAAAATGTTAAAATGTTTCACAAACATATTGAAAAACTTCAGAGAGAAATTATCATATTTTAGTGCAGTGACGATTCTTATTTAAATGTATATTTTGACAAATTCATGTAGAGTTAACAACCTTCGTAATTATCTAGGAATTTTGATTTGATTTGATTGGTTATGTTATGTTATGACATTATTATATTTCATTCGGACTCTTTTCATATTTTGCTCTTTATTGACAGTTGTGACTCGATATAATGCTAAGACAAAAAATAAAAAAAAAATGAATTAAAAAAAAATATATTGATAGTAATTAGTTAAACTTCATGCAAGTACGAACTTTGAAAGGCATTTAAATCATTAACAAGTCTACTTCGTAAACATGGTAAATGATGGCTATATGATACACAAACACAATCCGTTAGTTTGTAATTCAAATCATTTTGTGGAAAACTTGTTTATTGGGAGAAGATTTCTCATAACCCGTATCGAGTGCATGTAAAATCAATTACTTTTTTAGTCACATGATCTGTAAAAGTGGGTGTTCTGTAGGAATATTACATTGTTTCTACTATTACTTTAAATATTGAATCGAAAAAGGGGTTAACATTGAAAATAATACAAAATCTGCACATGGCTTTTCTAACTTTAAAAGAGAATTCAAATTATCACCGAACTGTACACTAAAAGAGGGTCACCATAAAAGAAAGCCAATCGAAAATTAACATAATATGCGAAATCTTGAATTTCTCTGCTACATGAATAAAATATCAAGAATCCCGCGCAACATTATTTCAGGATGGCGGTAGGTATTGCCAATACAGCAGTAGCATAGTTGGCACACGGTAGCACATTATGCGGCGGCGGTCGTCTGCCAGAGCCGATCACATTATGACGGAGATGAAGAGAGCGATGACGTTTTTCTCGTTCCCCGTCACGGCTCATAAGCAGTAATTTGCTCTCGTCACATTTTCAAACCCCATCTCCCTGAAAATCCATCTCGTTAAATTCACTTCTTTTCTTTCCCATTCCTTCCTCCTGCGAAAATTGGACAACGATGGTTACAGAAGCCGGGTCTGGCAGCCGAGTTCCTGATTGTATAAACAGCAGGGGGTCATTTTAGGGGTTGACTATTTTTTTAAATGTGTTATGAATTTTCATACGGCAAGGACAATACCCGCCTTCATGAAATAACTATTTCTTCGCAGTGTATACCATTAATACAATTTTACACGATTCATGATAATAATACTACAACATAATATTCATGAAGTGTTTTTACTGACAAGGTTTCAGAGCGCAGTGCAACATTAACAAAGGAAGAAAAAAAACTTTCATAATTTTGTGGTTAACTCGTTTTTTTGTTTTTTTTTAATGTTAACTGCGTTCTTTTATGTTTGTTGTCTGTACATGTCAGTACATGTTTGTTGTCTGTACAAAATAAATTATATAGAAAGGTACATATAAGACACTTTCATACGTTTGGTGTTTATTTATATTAATTACATTCCTTTATAATATGCATTGTGTATATATACCATGAATGCAAATCATGTACATTTTCGTTGTTTAAGGACTATTAAAAAAAAAGAAGTTGAATTGAATTGAACTGAACTGAACTGCAGAGCCATTTGCATGATGTGTTTTGCACCACATTGCGTCGCCCTATATATAAAAAGCTCGTGAATATTTTGAGAATATTGATTCACTTATAGCTCCGCCGACATTTTGTCTCAATGTAAAGTGGAACAGATGTGTGGGTTGGCGCTAAGAGCACAGCATAATTTTTCATGCCAGGCCCCTTCTATATTCTAAGGCAATACACTGTGATTTGTATACTATTTCAGATCGTCTTGAAATTTCGCCTATACTATAAGAAGAGGCCCTATTCTAAATTATTGCACCTCCGACGATTTTGCTCCTGGAGCAGTCAACATTCCATAAATTTATCAATTAAAATAGAATAGGATAAGTCATTCAAACGTACCTGATTAGAATAGCTAAACATGTGTTAAAGGAATATGTGAGTTGGCATATATATCTAAGGCCTGGTAATTGCAACAATAATGCGGCAGATTATCTTGATATAGGGTAATTGGCAAATTGGCAAAACACGTGATACTTATCTGCTGATTGCATGAAGTAATTAAGTGTTAATTTATTAAATAAATCAGTGATAGAATCAATATACCCATTTTACATTGCATGTGATATGTAAGGTACCGCATCAAAATTATTTTTAACTTGATCATTATAACCAATCAATATTAGTTTTCTGAATGAAATACATAACTCTTTACCTGCTTTCGTCGACTGATGGAACAACTAGTGGACCAAGACCGTCGACTTTTGTCACATGCACAATATATCTATATAAAATATACTTCCATGTCACAGTGTAGGATTTGCATCAGTAGCGGATAAAGAGTTATTTATGCAAAACAACAACAAAATGAAAATAAATTAATTTTACCTCCAATAGGTCCTTACGTTGCGTTATCTTAGCTAATAAATCTAGCAAAAGTACATTTACTATACGTCATATAAAGCAGTTATGAAGTACTATCAACAACGCGAATAGAGGTTTCTAGTTCAAGGCGAATGTCGAGCAATCTACTAATTTCTCCTGGGAAATAAACGGACCATTATTCGACCTTGGATTAAAGGAAGGTATTCAATTTAAGACGAAACACTCGTCACAAGACATTGGATTATTTTTGGATAATGAAATTACCTAGAAGGGCAGATTAGTGTTGATACGAATTAAAGTTTCTAGTATCGGTTATAATTTGAATGACAGACAGTTGGTGCAATCGTTCCACATGGTTTTCATATATATGCCAAACAGAGATATAGTATGAAGAATTATCAGTTAGGCCGCACTCAAAACTAACAAATTATCATGGAGATGCCAGGCCGACTCAGAAACTTGATTTAGGACGATACAACGTGAATCGACCTGGCTTCATTTTGATTTAAGTTTTACGCTGTCCATACGCTGAAGGATATCCCACCCACAAAGCTTACGTAAAGATATTTCACAAAGTATGGACAGCAAAATGCTATTCCAATGAGCTGTCCGTGCACACACTGTGAGATATCATGGCATGAGAACACGGGTCACACCATATGGACAGCTAAATGCTATCTCGTGTAACTATTGTCGCACACTAAATATCTTCAACCTGTGTACAGAATCACACCCATGAGAGAGAGAGAGAGAGGGGGGGGGGGGGAGGAGAGAGAGAGGGAGAGGGGACGGGGATGCAAGCGTGGTAACTTGCCTTATATTTAATGGCTGATTATTTTCAACACAGAAAGATGCTCCCCTCTTTTAACCATCCATTTTGATATTCAATTAGTGTTACAAGTGGCGGGAGAATCCGATGGCCATATGACGTAAATCAACACGCATTCTAAGTGTAAAGAGCACGACTCACTTTAATATTTGAAGGTAGTAGTTTACATTGTGCATAAAATAAAGTGCAATTAACAATATTTTTGATATTAGAATCATGCACACACAGGAAAATGACATTATGGTAGGTGCGTAAATCCTTGGTACATAATGCTGTCATAAACTGTAGCGTTGCGTGGGCTTAGCCATGGACGAAGAAACTGGCATGATGGGGGGGGGGGGGGGGGCGCACCGGTCTTACTTAGTGAATCAAATGTGAAGTAATAAGATCGCCGTTTTAGGGGACGGGTGTGGGAAGGGTCCAATAATCTTCTTGTTCACATTCCTTTTCCCCGCCGTTTTCCTTCTCTCTCTCTCTCTCTCTCTCTCTCTCTCTCTCTTTTCACTTTTCCGAAATTCGATGGGGGGGGGGGGGGGTATGCGCCTTTTATCATTATGAATACACACCTCTCTCCCTCTCTACCCCCTCTTTCTCTCTCTCTCTCTCTCTCTCTTTCTCTCTCCCTCTCTTTCTTTCTCTGTCTCCCTCTCGTCATTTCCACCATCTACTCCCGCTCTCTCCCTCCCTATCTTTTGCAGTCCCCCTGTCTACTTCCCCCATAATTATTCGTCGTCGGGGCATTAAGGACTGTCGGTTGATAGACTCGAGTCGATTCATAATCGCAGTTGCCCCCGTCCCAAGTGACTTGGCCATTATTTTGATTATGCATACGCTCAACACCTTCTTAATTCATAGAGATGCGCTATTTTTACCCCAGCATAATGCACTGTAAAAGGAGCACTATAGCCTACTTGTGGGGGTCCAGCAGCTACTACTACTATCCTACATTCAAGATAAGCAAAAACAAAGAACACAGTGCACACTATTGCAAACGCAGACCTCGCCATTATACGCTAAATACACTCATATCATTACCAGAAATACATACAAAATAATAAATACCATATACAGAATCCACTAACCAGAAACTTGTGGTGAACAACATTTTTTAAGTGATAAACTACATTATTGTCTTGAAAACTGCTAAAGCCTTAAAAGTCCACGGCGAGCAGATGGTAAGGTGTAACAATGATAAGGTGTTTGTCTATAGGAACTGCCCGACAACATGGAGAAAGGATATTACTCAACGAATTTACCTGTCGATTCCAGGGGACATTACTTCTTTTTGATGGGTACTTAGAACTTAATTTTAAAAAACACTGATGGAAATGGTATTGATATCGACATCGAGTGACTTAATACTTTGACCTTTTGTCAGAAACCGGTGCAGGAATTGGACAACGCAGCTTGACCAATAAAAAAATAATGTAGCTATATCGCGACATGCAGCCAAAACTGCCGTCTCTACTTTCTTGACAAACTCCAATGCTTCATGTTACAAATCGATAACTTCGTTTGAGAAAGGTTCTCTGTTTGTGGCCCTGAAGTCTACGGTTCCCCTCTCAACACAATTACTTCCATCACTTCGTCAACAAGGGTATAAGGTGTGCAGTTTCTTGCAGAATGGCATGGCGCAGGATTTCAGATGCGGGTAGGGGCTGTCCGGAAGGCCCACCCAGAGTGGCCAAAGCCCGCAAAGGCGTCAACAGAAGGGTAACGTCTGAAACATCTCAACTCTCTCCATATTTCTCCTGCAATCCAGTGGGTCTAATTGCTACATATCATCATTTATCATCGATTCGTTATAGAGATCATCACAAAAAGGGGGCTACGTCTCCATACAGTCCTGGGTGAGTCCACCGGGAGCCGCTTGAACGTCCCGCTGGTTAGGTAGCGTTTATTCGCTGCGTGTTCCTATCTCATCCATTTAGCGCCTCAGCTGGCGTAGCAAACCCTTTCAAGTAGGATATCAACATGAACGCTCTGAATGCCGATCAAGTAAAATATGACTCCATTGCCCCGTGGCAGGAGAGAGTTGACTTACAGCTATAACATTAATGTTGTTGCACGAACCTTGTTTGCTACGTGCCCAAGTCTCTTACCTTCATCGGCAGACAACACTCATTGAGAGATATAAATTTTTATTTCATACGTGTATCTCCTAGGTCGAAGTATACTTTTGTATGAAGTATGTGGAAACAGTGGCGTTGATTCCATATTCATGGTGACCAGGGGAGATCATATAAATCAGAATATAAGTACTACGAGGATAGGAAGTTGATTCTGATATTATTTTTGGAAACTGCCCTCAGCCCCTCCCTGGAATCGATGCTCTTGCATGTAAGCCTGCTTCTGGTTTCACAAACTATCACTATCATGTGTATTGTGTATTCAACAGTAATGAAAGAATCAAACCAAATCCCCGTATACCTGAAATATGATATATGAGTCTTGACATTGTATCAGGCTAAAAGGGATTTACAGGTAGTTTAGTCTAGTTTAGAATAAAAGTAGAAATATTGTTGATCAAAATATTAACAGAACATAGTGACTGCCAGTTTGAAGAAGAAAGGTTACAGAAAATGTTTAATCAGAAAGTAACTCAATCTCGTGCAAAATGTTGTGTATTAGTGCCCTAATATCATTTTCAGCAATTTTCTGGAAGTTTGTTTACGTTTTGCGTTATCCTGACACACAGTTCCATTCCCAGTCATCAATGTTTCCTTTAAATCCTTGGGCAGACACGTCATCATTATGTACGAAGTCATCATCACTGCAAATTGCTGATGATGTCTTTGGAGCAAGATAGCTCCAAGCTGTCATTGATATGCCGTCAGACCAAGGTTAGTTTGTCGCTGATCCGTACGGCATCTACCGTTGCAAAGATCACCGCGATTGATGTCTGAAAGTAGGGCTCAGTAGCCAATAGTATATCTTCCTCGGTATGCATTTTTTTTTTTATCCAAGCTCTAGTAGGGTCTGCTAATTGATAAAATTGTTAAATATACTAAAATCTTAGATGTGATCAGAAACGTAGGGAAAGAAATAGCTTGGAATTGCCTGAATATAAACGCTGAGCATTTTTTTATTCATATATTTCTTTCTTTCTTTCTTTCTTTCTTTATTAATTCATTCATTTCATTTCTTGAGGGGGTGGTCTTATAGTGCAACTGCGAACACTAACCACTTCAGGTACCAACAGATGAGGATTGGCAGCTGGTCATGCTACAGTCTCTGTATGTACAGTCCTTAAATAGGCTAATCGAATTGGTTCTCTGCTGCTCAGATTATGTTGAATATCTATCCTATTCTACTATTTAAAAAAAATTAGAAGAAGAAAGAAACAAAGAATTCCTGCGACATTAAGAAAAAGTTTTTGTTGAACATACAGTGTATGAATGTTTACTTGCACATTTACATCGGGGAAGGCAAAGAAAGCAAATACTTGTGGATCTAAAAATCTGATCATACAAGAAAAAAAAAGGAATAAAGAAAGGGCACCAGATGTCACTGCAGTATTCTTTAGCAATTCAAAGATCAAATACATCATCACTAGGACAGGTCATTTTTTTTTTGGTCGATTTGTTTTAAGGTTGTCCCACATGCCTCGATTTCTGCCTTGCGACATGTGCACAGTTGCTGCTGCGGTTGCTTTTGCATATATATTATTTAAAGCCCAAAAGCAACAACAACATGACGGTACAATGAGCAACAGAAATGGTGCCGTGTGAGATCATCTAATTTATTGATTGGCAGCTAAATGTTAACTATAGAAAAGAGGTCATTTGACTTTGACTAAAGCATTATCTACAGGGACAAGACTTCCGTGTTTGATGGTTTATTTTACCTGACTGCTAAGAAAGCATATTTATATGCTTGTGAAAATAAGCAACCAGGGGACCGACTGCTTTTAAGACCTCTCCGAGGGACTTGGTAATGAGGATCAATGCATTACCAAAGAGCACTAGCGCATCTACTTGGTTTACTTGGTTTCGAACCCGGTCCCCCCCCCCTCCCCCAGTTACGAGACCACTGCTCATCCACTGAGCCATCGCACTTCCTCAGCAGAAACAATACTTCCGTGTTACAATTCTTTAACCAAGTAGAGTACCAGCAAAGATCCTCTAACTATCTGGTGGGCAAGCTTAGGTCCACATAAAGGTCACATGAAATTCTCGCAACGCCAAATTTCTCCCATAGATCATATTATGGAGGATAGTTCGGCACGTCCAATCCCTTTAATGCAATACGCGTTCAGCTACACTCTTTCAAATAATTGGTAGTGTCCTTCATGTGTCATGAGCCCTACACATTAAAACCAAGATCTCTCTGAAATGGCAGTGGCACATAGAATATGTCCTTGACAGTTGCATTCGCTTGTATCCAACCCTCTGGTTGTGTCCATACATTGTAACAATACTGTTTCAATGAGGAAACTGATAGAATTCCTAGTTTAAAACAAAGAGAGCACTTTAAAAGAAAAAAAAACCATCTCAACAATTATTGTCTGAACACATCGTAATTATAAAAGCACTAAGTTTCCCCTATCCATACGGACTCGCATGCATCTTTAGCCAGACTTAGTGCATGGTGTGATTGGACTCGATGGAAAAGATAGTATAGACACGGTCATCAGTTCAATTTCGGTAGCGTTCACGTGCAGCAAGGCAATCAAGGAATTAATCTCATTCCAGACCATCTGCCGGTCTTTGACGTCGACCCTTTTCACAATCCAAAAATAAGATGGACCAAGAAGAATGCTTTATGGGAAACATCCAAAGCCTTAAATACTAAAGAACGCTAAGCTCTCTTGAAAGTGCATCAAGACTCCCCTTGGCATGCATGATGGTAGTTCAGCCTAACGCATCGGCGTGACAAACAGGCGGAACATTCCCTGACGCAGTTGTCTGCGCCCTTAAAAAAGAGAGGTATCTGCCCTACCAGGTCAGATATTGGCAGTGTTTTGCATCTCATGATATTCTTTTATTTCATATTTAAAGAGAAAGACGTTATCAATTATGAATACCTAGTTAAGTGTCCTACGAAGTTTACAATTCCAATGTCATTTCTGCACAGCGTCTTCGTTATTTAGGAGTTTTAAGTTACCGCATCAAACATGTCAAACAAACTGTCAATTTTGTCAGTTTGTCAAGTTCTGTTTGCAAAATGTGATTGCCATACCATTTATTTGACTAACTGCTAATATACATATATATTGTTTTAACAGAATAGGGAGGGCTTCATTTTCGTTTCTGCTGCCATTATTTTGTTACAGAATTGTGATTATTGTTTTTCCTACTTGCTGAAAGAACCCAAATATTTTCTGATATCAGTTTCTTGCTTATTAGGCTCGCGTTGAAAGCAACCAGATGTCCTTACTCGACTCCTATGAAATTAAACCATTAAAAAAATCCAGTGTCCTACATATTTCTCATAATCTTAAGTACTTTCTCTGTATCACATCGATGTGGATACGGATCGATTCGACGATATCGATACTCCAGCTTAACGGATCGGCATCGTCTGCTTCGAAAGCGGTGGAAGAAGGCGGGAAAACAAAAACACCCTCCCTGCCTTTCATCACGTAGATAGGACGTGCACATGTATGTAAACATCATAGCATTTCAACCAGATTATGAAGTAATCTCGGCCAGCGGAGAAATATCGAAACAGGTGAAGACAGATTCTTATCGCACGGAGTTTTGAAGAGCACGGCTTTAGGATTCCTCGTAGAAGGAAAAACAACGGCGCACGCGACGTATTTACGACCTCATATCCCATAATTCCGTTTTATCCCGCCACAAACGAGTGCAAAACATTTCAAAATGGGCGCACTCTGTGAAATGGATAGCCATACGGGATATTGAGGACAGTAAAATCGTCATAACAATTCACGTTAATTGCGAAGCCTTCATTCGAGGAAATCATCTCCCCCTTCGTTCATCATTATAAGGAAATGATAACATGAATGCACGAGATAACCTGATTTATTTCCAATATCCATTCTCGATGGGATACTTAAAGTGCTTTAAAAACCAAGAGCGATTTGGAGAAGTAAACTACAAGAATGACGAAAACATCGTGATCCTAATATTCTTTTCACATTCTCATTAATCCCTATGCGGGATTGAAAAAACTCTATACACCTATGTGACTTTTATATTCCACATTTTCTGTTCTCTTTTTGTTTGGTTTGTTTGTTAGTTTTTAAAGTGAGATCTTTGTATCATCGGTTTGTACTCCTTTCAACCAATCCCTCTTGTGAGGGCGATGAAATAGAAACATAAATAGCAAAGCAGGTGAATAAATATAGACACTATGTTAACCCATTAGGGCGGCGGGAAAATCAATTGCTTGGCAGTTGAATAGTCACTTAGTAAACTTGAGTGGTTGATGCCTTTAATTGATAACACATCATTAGAAAAGAATGGCCCATCAAAACTCGGAATCACTCTTTATAAAGTAATTCAGCATTGAACAAGTTGAAACATGAAGCCTCACACATCAATTTTCTCCTTGCAAGTATAGACAAATTCATTTACGAATCCCAACTCTGGTTTGAATTCACTCAGATATATGATACGTGAAATGGCCTTCGTCATAGGGTGACAGTATAGAATAAAACGAAATATTCACGGTGTTTTGATTCATAATTGAAAAGTGCTTAAGAAAATGATAAAATGCGGGGTAGACAGAAGTTATGAATCATAGGGTGACAGTATAGAATAAAACGAAATATTCACGGTGTTTTGATTCATAATTGAAAAGTGCTTAAGAAAATGATAAAATGCGGGGTAGACAGAAGTTATGAGTGTTTTGATTTCAAGAATTGAGAATAAAGACAAAAAGGTCCACTTATTTTACTATGTTTACATATTAAGTTATACTCGATGCCAATGCTGGGGTCAAAAGGGACGACACAGACCTTGGTTTAACATGTTTAACCTCCTTTGTTAAACTTCAGTTAAGGCAAGCTCTATGCCAGCCTCGGGTTTACATTTTAATAATGAAATAAGGGGCCAAATGTTTCAATTCATCTTACTACTGCAAGTATGTGAAAGATCCAAGATAGGGGTGACCCGATATTTTTTCTACGGAGACATTGCCGCTGCGTTTTATTTCGTCGAAGATACAGTGTTTTTCTTTGTTTGTTTTGTTGTTTGTTTGTTTATTTTTTTGTTGTTTGTTATTGTTATTGTTTTTATTTATTCTATTTTGTTTTGTTAGTGAAGGGAATTGACCGCGGAGCAATTATTATTACAGCAGCATCTACGGTGTACTAGAACTCGGAGGGGGGGATGAGGGGAGGGGTGGGACATGGCGAAATTTACATTGCGAATGCTCGTTTCGTCTGTCAGCGTGTCTCTGTCAATTCCTTAATGAAAACAACCTCCGTATACCCTCACAATGAGGTTCCTTTCACGAAAACATGAAGTTCTGCTCTCCATAATTACATTCAAGCAACCCTGCAACAAGACTGGCTCGGCGGTAAGCATTCTATCATGTTCATGAGAAAATTAAAGGTCGGGTATAGACTTCTTCTGCCAATGGAAAAACAAATCTTACAAGACGCAAAATAAATTTACATCTAACGGTGATAGACCGTGTTTTACTGCTGATAAAGAAATAAGATGCATATCCGAGTAACGAAAAAGCCACAAAAATACATTGTCCCATAAATACATATAAAAT
Organism: Heliocidaris tuberculata; assembly: GCA_025618425.1. NCBI lineage: Eukaryota > Metazoa > Echinodermata > Echinoidea > Camarodonta > Echinometridae > Heliocidaris > Heliocidaris tuberculata. The sequence goes on along the minus strand of CM046839.1, from coordinate 31,091,982 downwards.
GGTGCTGTTCAGTCGGTACGGTTGCAAATCTTTTCAATGTGTTTAAAGTTTGCTTTATCCAACAACCTAACAAATAAATTAAATCATGATTATCTTTCATACAATATGATCAATGGAAAGAATAGCGTTAAACAGTTCCTCTCAACATACACTCTCTATAACTAACCAGGACTCGCCTTTAAAGTTGTATGGAGACATCTTTCGTTGGGATCCTAGGCTTCGGGGCTATTGCTAGAGTTTTGAGGCGCTCCCACAGCGAATAGGGTAATAGATATAGCGAAATGTGGGAGAGAAGGTTGAGATAAGGAGGGTGATTAGGAGGAACCACAGAGAGAGAGAGGGGGAGAGAGAGAGACACACACACACATAGTGTGAGAGAGAGAAAGAGAGGGAGGAAGAAAGAGAGAGAAAGAGAGAGAGATGGGGAAGGGAAAGAGAGAGAGAGAGAGAGAGATATCTAAATAAGATGTGAACGTAGAGAAAGAAAAAGAGGAAAAACAGATTTCTAAGATAATGGGGGAGGGGGAATAACTTAGCAACTGAGGCAATCGACGGCATAAGGAGTAACAATGAAAATAGGTGTGGAAGGAGTGGAAAGGATGAAAAGAGAGTGAGAGGGGAAGAGAGTGAGGGGGATAGAGGGGAGTGAAAAAATGGAGAGCAAGAAAATGGACAGAAGGAAAGAGAGAGAGAGAGAGAGAGGTGGGGAGAAGGAGACCTATGAAGGAGACATACACACACACACACACACACACACACACACAGGTTGAGACAATGATAGAGAATTCAGAGCAAACTGAGAGAAAAGGGGCGGAAATTTAGAGAAAAGGTGTAAATACAATGAATAAATCAAGTTGAAACAAAAGAAGGAACTCGAGACATGAATAATAAAGAGGGACCCAAAATAGTTGGGGAAAAACAAAAAAACGGGACGATACTTCGAGCTGACGGAGAGTCAAGTACAAGAAAGAAAGAGAAAACAGAAAAACCTATTATACCTCACCGAGCAAGTCTGGGCAAAAATTGTGGGCCGTATAGCAGCTTTGAAGACGCCACGAAAATCGTGTGTCGGAATATCTTACTCATTTGGAACATCCCAACATCGAAGGAAGAATACATGCATCGTACTGAGAGCCTCTCAGAGTCCCTCGGCATCGGAGACCGCGTGCTGGCTAACCACATCTATTCTTCTCCCTAGAAGATCTGAAGATGAGCGGTTAGGAGTAGAGGAGATACATCTATCGGGGTGGGTTCCACTTGATTCTACGTGTGTGCCGCGAACTGATAGTGTGGTCTCACGACTCATGCTCTTGAATAAAAATGGCAAAATTTGGTTTCGAGGGAGTTCTAATAGAAATAATTACAAACATTAAAGAGTATGCAAAGCGCATGTTGTTAAGCTCCCCCAAAATCAATTTCGCAGAAATCTCTGATTTGGTTCAATGAAAAGCAATGTACATAGCAAATTCAAAAATTCTAAAAAGCTGTAGGGTTGGTTTTATAAAGAGACGAAATAAAATAGTTTGGAAGATTAAAAAAAAAAAAGCTTTACATCTGGCATATCTGGGGAGGATTTAAATTCCATTTATTGCAACTTATGATACAAATACACAATGTTTCAATGTATTTTTATTTTTTTTTCTTCATATAGATTTTATACATCTAAATTGCATTTTGTTATAACCAAGATACGAAAAAATTACATTGTATATTCCATTTCCTCATTATTTTGTGGACCTTGCAATTACTTTTCATTACATTTATTACAAGAATGACGTACTTTCCTCTGATATCGTCTGAAATTTTATTATCAAAATGAATAGAATGTAAATATTAAAAATCTACGTCAATTATAAATTGTATTCTTTTGCCTTATTTTCTTTATTCTATTAATCATTGGTATAAAGTTAAGTCCAAATATCCTAAGCTTTATCATAAGCCCCCAATAAATTTGTCTTCGTACAGAGCATATCTCACTGACATGTTACATTACTTTTAAAATGCATCTATCTTCAAAAACGCTTCAAGTAGTTATAATTCAGTTCTCGGGGTGCAGAAAAATCCAATCTTAATAGTGAGCTGCTCTGAAGATAAAAAACAGAATAATCAGAGAAACAGTTCGACCAAAAGTTTGAACGAAATCACATCAAAAATATGAATTTATCACAATTAAGATCACTATATAGTATACACATCTTGAAATATCTAAATTGACAAATTGGTATTGTCACTGTGATATCATGTTAGAAAACTTTCCGATTCGCTCCTGATACACAAAACTACTAAAAATTAATTTGACGAGATTTTAAAGCAGAGCAGGAGTCTATCTTTCTCAAAGATTTCTCATCTCAAAGTGGTATCAACTCCATGCTCTCACCATCCATGTCACCACCCCCCCCCCCCCCCCCTCTCTCTCTCTTTCTCATTCTTTCTATATCCGAGGTGGTAAAACCACTTTGCTATCGCAATCTTTCTCTTTAAATTCCATCCATTCAATTTCTCTCTTTCTTTCTCTCTCTCTCATTTCACCTGTTCCCGTAGTGGTATAACCCTCTTCCTTTCACCATTATTCTCTTTGAATTTCATCCCTTCCATCTCTCTCTCTCTCTCTCTCTCTCTCTCTCTCTCTCTCTCTCTCCTCCCTTCCTCTCCTCCCTCTCTCTCCTCCCTCTCTCTCCTCCCTCTCTCGTCTCACCCACTTTTTCTCTCATACTATCCATCTCCTTGTTGGTATATCTCTTTGCTTTTCCTATTTCACCCCTTCCATCTCTCTCTCTCTGTCTCTCTCTTTCTCAATCTCTTTCTCTCTCATTCTGTCTATCCCTGTAGTAGTATAACCACCTTGCTCTCACCATATTTATCTTCCAATTCCATCCCGCCCATCCCCCCCCCCCCCCCTGTATCTCTCTCTATCATTCTATCCATATCCGTGGAGGTATAACCTCCTTGCTCTCACAATATTTTTTCTCACAATTTCATCCCTTTCCATCTCCCCTCTCTTTCTCTCTCTCTCTCTCTCTTTCTCTCTCAGTTTTTTCTCATTCTGTCTATCTCCTAGGTGGCATAACCTCTTTCCTCACACAACATTTCTCTTCCAATTTCATCCCTTCCATTTCCCAGACAATGAGAGAGGATGACATCCTTCTTCCTCCCTTCAAGTTTGACCTTTACATCCCTTGACATCCACAATTACATTATGCACCATCCCTTATTCAATGAAGACCCGTCGCAAACGCGCATAGCCTGTCGCGGTCCATTAACTGCCATCTAAAGACAAACAATGGAGAAAATAGAATATAAACAAGGCAAAAATTGAAGGGGGGGGGGGGGAAAAAAAAACCCGAGGGTTAAATCACAGGATCTATGAAGCTCACTCACACGATGATGCCATTACGTCCCTAATTTATTCATAAGGATACATTATAGCGCCAGTTCTCTCTAGATACATCTACACTGATTGCATAAATCTACGAGAGTCGTCTTCCACCGCGAGCAGGATATAATTATCGTGATTATTATGACTCAAGTGTCATGATGGGACCCTAATGGTGGGCGCCAAAACACGGAATTACTATCATTGGATGTGACAAAGTCAATGAATATTGTAAGCTCTAGAAAGGATCAAACCATATGGAAAGAAAATGAAAATATTATTAGGTTAACTTTGTATGTGATTGACCGGCAGGTGTGCGGAGGATTGGTGACCGAATTGGAGTTACAGGGAAATATTTACAACACCCATTGTTCACATAACTTTTTTTTTGTTTTTGTTGTTAATGTTAAAAAGCGTTAAATATTTACAAGGTGGTTTGCATCAGAATCAAATACTTTTTGCGAGAATCAAATATTTTTTAATAATATCTAATACAGATGTAAGTATTCAATGACAGTATAGGAATGCACGTTCATACAATTATTCATTCACAATACTTTTTATACCATATCATACTTTTAAACTATTATGCACTATATTATACTACTATTACTTTTATGATATAGTACGATAAGGTTAGTTGGTGCATGAATAGTGGCATATGAGGAAGTTATCAAAATATCTACATATTACATCACCTTTCGCCGATACTTTTTCATTCAATTCGATATTTCAAAAGTTGTTTATTTGAACATATCAAGGACACGAACTTTAATAGCATTTTCTTTTATCATTTCGACCTTGGGGAGTACTCATTTAAGAATTTCCTTAAAATCGTATGAAGCAGCCAACAAGTCGATTACATGAAAAAGTATTTTAGAAAATATCGTATATGTCTTGGAAACTACACATTTTTCTCGAGTACATGTTTTGATATTCTTTCCTATTTGCCTTCCTGCACATCACATAAACCCAAGGTTGAGCCGTATATAACTCACTGATTGCACTTGAGCTTCGCGTTTAAATTACTAATGAACCTACTTTCCAAGTTCGTTTTCCTCGTAATTGGCAAAACGATACTACTGATGGGTTCTAGCTGTGGATAGTCACTTGAAGGTTTTCATTTTGAATCGGATTAGAAATGGCGTGCGTTTCCTCCGAGTTTGAATTCGATCATCATGCAGAATTGGTGGTTTTTGTGAAGCGTGTGTGCACGTTGGTGCGCATACATACATAGAAACGTAGAGGTGGGCAATGCAGATACGATATGTATGTATGTGTACGAACATGCGGAATCAAAATTGCAAATGCCAAATCTTTATTTCTAATGTCTTTTCTTCTTCTTTCTTTCGGCAGGATTTTGATTCTTGCTACTTTAAAACATATCAAGATAATATTACGTTGAGAATAAACTGATGCCATAAATATAATCGATTCCAATGTTCTTTAAAACAACTACCTGTTAAAATGTAAGTTTTTTTTTCTGGCAATGGAGAGCAACCGATTTGAACAATAGCTGAATTGCTTATCATGTAATAAAAGGGTTTTTTGTACCAGCAAAATATAAATAAATCAACAACAACTTGCTGCGAACCACATTCATTAAAAGACACTAAATATCACAGACCACATGTTATGCAATTAGTATGTCTGGAACTACTGTCAATACATTTTTTGTGTGTCTTTCTTTACAGATTTTAGTTAGCTTTTATTCATTTTCCACCAAAATCTTTTTTTGCAGACATCATTTATTAGTATCTTTAACATTCAGTCTAAGTTTCATTTGAAATTGTGAGAATTTATTTTCCGTTTTAGCCAGAACTTGAGATTACCTTTAAGGGCTTGCGGCGATTCGTTTCAGATTCAGTTGTAGGCCCACGATAATGGATGACCGTTATGATGGTGATCAGTTATCTCACCTTAAATATTTAATGAAGAAATATCCTCACAATGCGTCGAATAGATCCCCTCGGGCTGAACGCTTTTCGCCAGAAGTGGGGTAATCTCTGACAGCATAGGCCTAGCACCTCCATGGACAGTCTTGAACAACACGCTTCTAGAATGACGCGAACGATGCTCCGATTTTCACTTCAAGTTCTCGCAGGCACAGGTTGAGGCTTAATCTGCATAGATGCGGGCAACACGAACATAATGCCTCCATCCAAGTGTGATGTAGCGGTTGTTCTTATAATCACGCATCCCCCGTTCGTCCATCTTCTTTTACGGGGCGATTACAAGATGATATTCCTCGGTTGACAAATTATTCCATTCCTGATTCTCAGTGCCTCGCTCCCTTGGATGCATCTTGGTCGAGTCGCTCTGGTCGATTGTACTACATGGCGCCAAATGTCCTACCCATTTCCTCGTCACTCGACTCAAATTTCAACTTGCTTTCCTTCGCGCGGTTCCACATCACTATTTCGTTCCCCCCCCCCCCCTCTCTCTCTCTCTCTCTCTCTGTCTCTTGTACCCACATTTATCAACTCTCTTCATCTCTCTCTCTCTCTCTCTCTCTTTCCTCCTTTGGACTCTCTCTAACTCTCTTCTAAATTTCCCCTATCTCTTTCTATTCATTTATTTTTTCCCCCATTCCCCTTTTTCAACACACAGTAAATACTTAATTATGGAATTACATAACTCTTTATTTCACATATATCTCTCTTTCCCTTCCTGTTCCCTATCTTTTGCATATTTTTTTCTCAAATATAAAACACATATTTCAAACAAACAACTTTTGAATATACCGTTAATGAAGACGGAGGAAGCCGTCGAAAATTTGAGTACGCTTCTAACATTTTTTCTTATATTTCCCTCTTTTCAGTATATCACGTGCATTTTCTTTTGAATATTACACAGTTACATAATCATATCCCCTAAGTATCGTATAGGTATTTAAATATTTATATCCTCGATTTAACTCTTGTTTTAACATTTTAGAATTGAATGTACGTATGAATGCATGAATGTATCAACTTCATGAGAAAAGTTAATGATATTACTGAGTACTCATGTCCCTTCGTTCACTTTATTCAGTGTTAATAGTTTATCTTTAGGAGAAAGGGGGCAAGTCTTGTCTGTGCCTTGTTGTAGCAATATATACTCATTATTCAAAGAAGAAACTTAAGAAAATTCCCTAATAAGGTCCGAAAATAATAAAATAGGATTGGTAATGACACTTTAAATATGAATATGGATTGATGAGTGGGCTTAAAAGCTTAACAATGTGACGATAGGTCGAGGTAACGTGTTGCATGTAAAACGTATGTTGGTCATGATCTTCAAGATTAATCTCGGCGTAGTATATTCGGTATATAATTTTATTTGTTTCGTTTTATGAGTGGCATTCTCTTTCTCTCTCTCTCTCTCTCTCTCTGCCTGCTTGCCTGTCTGTCTGTATATCTATCTCTCTACCCCGCCTCCCTTGCCCTCATTCTCTCTCTCTCTCTCTCTCTCTCTCTCTCTCTCTCACACACACACACACACACAGTCTTCTCTATCTCTCTCTCTCTCTCTCTCTCTCACAGTTTTCTCTATCTCTCTCTCTCTCTCTCTCTCTCTCTCTCTCTCTCAATGTGTTTTGAAAGTGGTGAATTATTCTTATCAATAATTATTCCCCCATGTCCTCTCCCACCTTAAAACAGCACCAAAGTAATTCCACTCAACTATATGGCCTTTACAACTTCACATCTAACACAGATAAAAAATATTTCAAAGGGCATGATTATGGATACTAAAATAGTAAGTCACTTCAATTTGTGTTTTCTTTAAAAAGCCCGCCTGGGGTGAAAATGCTGTGACAAAAAAAGAAAGGTAGCGAAAAGTGTGAGATATGTCCTCAAGCAAATGACCTTTAATGCGCAAATTCTCCCCTCTTCTTTGTAATGTTTAATGCACCGTCCAAGAAGACTTATTATCGAAAAATAATATCTCAAAATCACCAAGAGGGAAGAAATGGGAGAGCAATAAGCATGCTAAAATGAATCCCTGTCCTAGAATGATATTTTGGATCAATAAACCAAATATCTACATGATGCTCGGTTTCTTCTTCTTTTTCTCTCTCCCTCTCTCTCTTTCTCTCTCTATCAATGCTCAATCCTATTTCACTTTCCTCCATTTTCTTTTTATCAATGCTAAAGTATGCCATTGATTTTTCGGCGTAGAAAAGAGGAAGATGAAGGCAAGCGCCACATATCTATTTGCAAGAACGAACACAGAACCTTGAAAAAACTATAAGACGGGCCGTTATAAACACTGCATAAGGATACCAAGTTCGAGGGATGAGGGAAAGATGATGGGAGATGAAGAAGGGGGTATTATCAGAGGCTCTGAGCTGGAAGTGACGCGAGGAGCATTGATGCAGCTGCCTTGGTGTGGGATATTTGCGATGACTCGGTAAATGCCACTGGAGGAGTATATCGATTTTGACAATGGACACCCCCCTCCCCGTCTCGTCTCCTTGGAGGGTTAATCGTCATAAACATGTTCCTTCCAGAACTTGCCCTGCTTTCCATGATTTCATGAAACCACTATAGCGGGCCTGATCATTTTTTCTGTTTTCAATGGGAGTGAAATGTTGTGTTTTGAACCAAAAATCATAAGATCGTTTCGAACAAAAATCCCACTAATTTTACTTAATATTAGGCGAAGTCAAATTGAATCCTTTTTTTTTTCCTCGTCCCGACCTTGTAATGACGAAGAGGAGGGGGCATCATGTCATTTGATGTTGGTTTATATGAGATCAATTAACTTGTAACTTTGCAAGTTCTTGATTGTACTCATATTAGCCTACTTTATATGCATGTAAATTGTACTATTTGAACAGATGTTGAATGTTGTCAAAATCAATGGAAGAAAATAAATGTTAATTTGAAATGTTAATTTTGAATTTTTTTTTTAGTTACATTCATGGTATGGTTTCTCCATACCATACATGAGGGTCAAAAAAGTTGTAAAATGATTTTCGTTTCTTCATTGTAGATTTCCTCAGATTCTTCTTTATTTCATATCCAATGTAAAAAAAAAAAAAAAAAAATCAAATCAAAAAGTGGAAGGCGGCTGAACAAGAAAACGGAGAAGGGCAAGAAACTAGGAATTCATTTTGTTGCGCCATATATTTCATATTCAGTTATTTCGAATAATCCTCACTTGAAATCATTACAAAAATGTTAGGGGATCAGGAGTTGGTCTAGCGGTGACGCCTACAAACTGACTCTGATCGGACCCAGGTTCGAATCTCAGTTACGTCTTTAATCATATTTGATTGACACACGTCTGCCAAAAACTCAATTACACACACACACCACCACCTATACAAACGTAGGCAGAAAACTGCGAGTGTGACGCAAAAAAAAAGGACAGACAGAGATTTGAAACAAATAACGGTCATTCACTGCCAAGTCTATTTAGCAAAAAATATATATTTAGCGAAAAAGAAAAAAGAGAAAGTCATGCCTTCCCATGTATCTTTTAATCTACGAATCGTTCCTAATTATCTTGTTTTTTCCATCAGAGAAGGACTACTTGAAGTGCGACATGGCTTCTTTGATTTGGAGTTGATATATGTTTATATTTGCTAAGCGTTGAACGAAAATTATTTTCAGTTTCGACAAAATACCACGCCAAGTGTACATAAAATGGAATCAAATACGTTGTTCTCACATTGCACAAAAAAAAACCCATCAGATTTGTTATAGAGAAGGTGACTTTTTACGTTTGACTACCCGTTGCTAATTTGATAATCTCCATGCTTATTCACTAAACCTATTCCAAGGAAACAAGTCCTATTTCGTGATTTCTTTTTGTTGCTTTTTTTGCTTTTTCTACTCATGTATGTACATCAACTGCTTCATATAGCTTAGGTGGATCGATAGAGGCAAAACATCGGCTGCCATAGACCACCCCCACTTCAATAAAAAAAAATGAAGTTTTGAGTATACAAGGGTTCGTGGACTTTTAAAGTAACCATTCCCCCCCCCCTTTCCGCCCTTCTAGACAATGCTAACTGGATCCGCCCTTGCGTAGTATTATATACATCAAAATAATTATAATGTAATAAAACACAATGAAATATAAGAAAACACAATGAAATATAGTGTGTTCTCTGACTTACAATAAAAGCTAGCCAACATTGTCAATGCGAAGCGTCACGAAGAGACAATTAAACTTGTCCTACTTTTCGAAACAAGACATTGTTTAAAAAAAAAGAAAGAAATGAGTGTCAACTAAAGGCTATGCTGAAGAAAAGTGTCTATTCCTGTCTGTTTCCTGTGCTTTGTAAAAGGTTTGTTTTTTGTTAAAATACTGCCTAACAAAAAGTGACGTCAGCCGTCAACAGGTCCTTGAACAAATGCAAAGTTTCTATTTTTGAAAACACAACCCAAGAGTGACCATTAGGCCGTATGTAAATAATACGATATTATTGAAGACACGGCGCGTTATAATTGCCTATAACAATGTATAGGTCTCATTGGCAAAACTCCCTTGAAAGGAAGGCAAAAGTCAAGACATCCGAGAAATAAATTACAAATCGATAAATCAAACTGTTGTCACATATTTTAGGAATTACTTCAAAATTCCCTAACAAGCAAAGTTAGAATTTCTAGCTGTATTTCTACCGCATGTACCCGTAATGCATTCTATAAATAAAACTTTAATAAATAGATCAATAACAAATTGAATTCATTTCGATCACGTTAACTTTTCACATGTGTATTTTACTTTTTTGCAGATCACTGCTATTGAACGAAAGTTAGTGAGCAAAGTATTTTTTCATCTCACTCTATTTGTATGACCAAAGGGGAGAAAGGGGGCAATGCGTGAAAGAGAGAGAGAGAGAGAGAGAGAGAGAGAGAGAGAGAGAAAGAGAGAGAGAGAGAGAGAGATTTTATGTATGATAAACTATAACTATATACATGATATAAATTCTTCTTCACCAACTTTACGACCTTGGGCAATGACACGGTTTACCTTTAAAAATGTAATAATATGCATCAAGCTGATATTTCGTGGACCAAATAACTGCCAGGAAAAAAAAACGCATGCTAAAAACGATTTTAGTACCGAGTACTGACACATTGGCAATTACACATACGACCCGCAGTGCTAGAATATGCATGGTAAATCTTGCATGTATAGATTTTTGCATAAGATTGCTGATGACGGTCGAGAATTTTTATCTAATCTCTATTGTCATAATGTTCTTATTATAACACTTTTCTTCATTATTATGGCTAGCCCATTTTGATGTTTTATCTTTCAGATTCAGTAGCCGCTCCCCAATAATGTCTTCATAATTTTGTTGATATCAGTGACCGATGTTTTTGTGCGGTTTGTTCTTATTTTATCTTTAAAATTTATTGCTGCATTTTAGTTCTATGTTCAGTTATCATAATAATTAAAGGTGCTATACCTTGCTTGATTTATTGTGTATTTTTGCAAGTATGATCATTTGATATGGATTAGATACAGATTCTCTAGAAATCTCACGTAAGAATCAAATAATATAACCGTACAGTGGAACACCATCATTCATGTATTACCTAAGGTTATAGCCTTCCGAGACATTGCAAAACAGAACAGGCATATTATGCAGTGCCAAAAAGCCAGTTTACTGAAAATATCAACCAACACAAATGGCGATTGTCGACAAGAATATTACACTTCTAAATTGTGAGGTATTCCCTTTCTCTCAGAGAGAAGAGGGAATACCAGCTTATTTTTTTTGGGGGGGGGGGGTGGCTGGGATAAGGACTGGGGGAGAGGCCATTTCAAATCAGTGACAACTGTTGCAGAAGGTTGCAATATCCAAAATTCCCATCCTCAATCAAAGTTGAAGATGGAATGTATACAACTCATATACAATAAGAAGTTAACGTCTTATTCACAAGATCCCTAGAAATTCATCCAATGATAAAACCTTAACGCGCAGTTTTAGAATTCATGAGTGCCAATCGAAAGCTACTTTATATGCAATATACTAGAAACGGTCATACTTATCAAAAGTAAAACATGCAGTTGCCTAAGAGCGAGATAAGTTTTTTACACAGTGGCTTTTTAAATGCACGTTCTTTCCAAATATTTTCAAATAAGTGTAAGATCTGCAGAATAATTGATATTACCCTCAATTCAAGTATATTTCGATCCCCCGTAATCTATAATATTTGACTTTCATTTTTCAATGCGTTCCTGTAAAGTTTATTACGAGACGGTAAAGGTCAACTCAATAATAGTAAATTGAAATAAAACTCCGCAGAAAGAATGTCACAAGGAGACATTACGTCTTTGACCTTTTACGTGTAAGGGATGGTGATTACATGGTCCCCGCTGTTCCTTGATTTTCATCAAATGTTTCAAAAGAAATGTTCGGGCTCTTTCAAGGTCACAAAGAAAAGAATTGAGATATTTTTATTGCATGCATTAAAAAAAAATCAATAATAAAAGTCCACTCGACAGAAAATTACATCGTTGTTTTTGTTGTTTTTGAAAAATGGATGATATAAGCTATTTGCTCATATTATCTATTTCAGATGATGAAAAACTGAAACAAAATCTTTTTAGCTTGAAGGGGATATTCTCAGTTCTTAGCGTATGTCATGCATATTTATATTTTTTTAAAAGCGTGCAGTCGTAAAGAGATGACAACGAGGAACAGATGCTTTATTTAATGACTGAGATACAAGTTTATCAAAAGACGATACAAGACGAGCTTTGGCAAGAGTGATTATAAGAAAACTCTTTTCAATTTTAGAGAAAAGGGGGTTTTCCCGAAACTTCTGATGGTCATTCTATCGTCTGCTATATCTATCCCATGTGCATATGGGAAGTGTCACAAGAAGAGGGAAAATGAGCTCAAGGCGAGATCTTATTTTCTTCATTTAGAAAGTATTAAATCCATAATAATATACTTGAAATCCCCAGGGTAATACGGCATAAGATTAGAAGAGAGCAGTTGGTCAAAAAAAAAAAAAACTTAACCAGGTGCAATAATAATAATAATAATAATCCGTTCTTGTGTAGCGCATATCACATTATGATATAACGTCCCTATGCGCTTCCAAAGGGTTTGGATATTATTACCCTGGCTTTAGCTTGCCAAAAGACGCTAATGCAATGACTTGTTTACACCCATCGTTCATTAATCTTTAGCGCAAAGTAAAAACAAATTGGCAGCACTTTACATGTTTTAGAACAGTAATAAGTTTGCTATTTACCAATCAAAATCAAATATAAATGAACAATTCTCTATTACGGCTTTAACAATACTTAACAGATTAAACATATTCTACACTTACATTAAAACTACATTTAAAACATATGGTGCATTATCAGTCCGGATAAGGACAAATTAAATTTTTAAAATAATCTTATACAGACTGAGACAGGATGTAAATGGCAAATAGACTTTCTGATGTTTTTTTAAAGGCCATTATGGATGAAGAAATGGAAGTGATGCCGAGTGGCAATTACGATTACATATGATGAGGGTCTTTATTTACATGTGTAGAAAGGGAAAATCCCCTTCTAACCCCTGCAATATGCTCAGTACATCGCATTAATACCCAGCTGAATGCGCTTTGTTGTCTTTATGCAGTCAATATTAACATTCGTCCTTGCCAGATATGATGGCAATAAAATGCATCAATGCACATATAGAAAATATAATAATGACTTCACGATTGTCATCCTATAAGCAGTAGCAATGATCTTATAAAGGATTGGAGAAGAAAAAAAACAGACTTAAGGGGCATTTACAATTAAAAAGGTTGTAGGATGCATGCTCCCACCCCCGGGGAAAAATAATAATGAATAAAAAATAAAACAGTTTAAAAAGTTCTTTTTTTTTAAAGCATATATATCGATATCATTGTTATATCAGACGATAGTATGCATTACCATTGGAGATAAATTGCAACTGCTCAAACAATTTTTCCCTTGTCGGCAAATTTGTATGGGATATTTTCAGCTAACTTGTCTTTGAATTTGGTTTAGTGCCCCCCCCCCCCCTCCCGTGTTTGTGAGATATCTCATCGGGCTACGAAACACAATGGATGGAAAACGAAACATAATGCGAGTCGGATTTATTGGAATCGGCAAATTTACGTTGCATGGATGAAAACAGTGACACATTCGAGGTTACCATGATCTATATTTTACCATCTCCTTATTTGCATGCACCCCGCTCCCTCCCCCCCCCCCCCCATTGACTCTGTCCCCCCCCCATCCCTTCTGCCAAGTGGTGGATTTTTTTTTTTAATATTCGGGACAAGATTTTCTGATTTTACTCATTGAAAGCGGCACTGTGATTGTTAGCCCTAGCTTTAAAGTTTACTACAGCGGACCTACCACAAGTGCTCCAGCAACAAAAATTGCTTCCCGGTCAACTGGCTATACCTACCGACTTCCTGTTGAAAGTTCGAGCCAAAACAGGGCGCAGGGATTAGAAAAGATTTGAATTTTTGGAAGCTGAGATCAGTCACTTTATTGAGAACCTTCGTTTGGCAACTCGGTCATTCTGGTAGTGTGATAATATGGAATAACTCTCGCTCGAGTCGTCGTGTCCTTTCAATTACTTAAAATATCAATGTTTGTAATGGGAACAGACATATTAATTTCCCCTCATATAACATGACTTGCACCTTGTTACACATTATACTGTGACATATACCTTTCCCATTTGACAATATGTGATATTTTTAGAAATTCGAAGTATCCTACTCAGGAAATGAAAATTAACATCAACCGTCACTGCCGAATTACGAATATGAGGTTCTCCACATCTTTTAGTGATCTAAAATGAAATTCGTTGTCCAATTTTACTCAAACTGTTTGTCTTCATAGCAGTACAATGTAAGGCTGCTGATCTTACAACACACATGTAAATACCTTTCTCAGCACTCATTCAAAATCAATGGCTAATCAAATGCGATTCAATCCAATTTGATTGTTCAAATGGCGATCACCATTAAACACTTCTCATGCTTAATGTGATTTAATTGTGTTATATGAATGTTAGCTGATTGAAACTCTACATATTACCAGATATACAGTGTGTGTCAAAAAAAAAGGAAACTAAGATTCAAGGCTAAATATCCCTGTAATCAGTACATGTATATTTAGATCAAAGATAATCACCTTATAGCCCGTCATGTTTAATTCAATTTGACACCTTAAGTGATGCACTATGGCCATATTCTCCTGATTCACGACACATTTTACCTCTACCCAAGTTTTGAATAAAATGGATGTTCAACCGAAGGTTTGATTTAATGGTCTCAATTCTAATTGAATACGGTCATGCATAATGACAGTAATTCTGGAACCAAAATTCACCCCAAATTACGGCATGTTGGGCAAAGGTGATTTAAACATTCAAAAATGATGACCAGTATTTAGTTATCCAGGATGGCATTTGGATGAGCAATCTATCAAATCAAAGAAGAAATTCTCAACTATTATACCATTCTAACTTAAAACTTAAAAACTAACTAAAAAACCCAGTTTTTAAGACATCCGGGCTTTATATATATATATATATATATATATATATATATATATATATATATATATATATATATATATATATATATATATATATATAATATATATATATATGTATATATATATATATATATACATATATATATATATGTATATATATTATATATTATAATTGTGAGAAATGAAAATGAGAGAATAATGGTTGCGTAGCTTAAATCAAATATTATATATTCTGTATATATAAGATAATCACCTTATAGCCCAATATGTATTATATATATTTACATAATATTTTTACTTACACTGTACATTTGATATCCATCCTTGAATAGTGTCCTCTAAATTCACATTGAATTTATAATCACAACACGTTAGCGAATGCAGGAATTGGGCTCACTCGTTGAATAACATGAAAAGTTATCTATGCATGTACTTTGCTACGTCCATGAATAAAGGCTGCTCAATATTGCTGTTGCTGGGAAAGGAACATTTGCGATTCGATGCAAAGTGCATCAGGAATGATGGCACCTCTGATAAATATTGAAAGCTCAATGACACAATTTTCTCTGCACCGTGAATTGCATATAAATTGTTGCTACTCCCTATCTCGTTCTTATCTTGCTTTTCCTCTCTGATTATTAACATCGTCATCTATCTATTCCTTCCTCTCCACCTCTCCATTTCCTTCTCTCTCCGCCTCTTTCTCTCTCTCTCTCTTTCATTTTTTTCTCTCTCTCTATCTCTCCCTCATATTCTTAGTATGCTCTTTGTATATCTTTCTTTTTTTTTTCTCTCTCTCTATCTCTCCCTCATATTCTTAGTATGCTCTTTGTATATCTTTCTCTCTCTCTCTCTCTCTCTCTCCCTCATATTCTTAGTATGCTCTTTGTATATCCTTCTTTGTCTCTCTCTCTCTCTCCCCCTGTCCTTTGTTTTCTAAAATACGACAAAGCATCGGATGACATGTCATTTGTAATTCTATATTTCACGATTAATAGCCACTATCATTACGTTGACACAACCTGTATACATCCAATTACAGAACATTATGACGAATGACTCAACATGTCCATCACCATCATCATCTCTTGAAAGCACGCCAAAACGAATTGATGGGATCAAGGGGATTGGAAATTGCAAGTCAATTGGATTTCCGACTTTACAATAACGCAACATAATAAAGCCGATCAAATTAATTTAACATGAGATGCTTAGTTCAATAATGTCACAGCTGCAAAACGATGGATATTTGAGAGTTCGAATGTTTTGCGTGCAGCATTATAAATCAATAAATTTTTGTAATGGTAGTAATGGACGTCGATGTTGCTTCTGATGCCCCCCCCCCATCTCTCTCTCTCTCTCTCTCTCTCTCTCTTATATAATTATATTTATATATATATTTATTTATATATATATATATATTTATATATATATATATATATATATATATATATATATATATTTATATATATATATATATATATATATATATATATATATATATATATATATGATTTTAAAAAAATATTTTTCTCTGTCTCTTTTTCTATCCCTCTCTCCCTCTCTCACTCCTTTTCCGCATCATTATTTTTCATCAGTAGACCTTTGTATATTTATAGAAAAATTTTTAATACTGTTTTTTGTTTGTTTGTTTTACAGTTCAGCGTGGAAGCTTCGCTGTCTCTCGTTATGCAGCACATCAACATCATGTTTTTCTCTAACTCTATCTCTTCAGCCACTACAAAAATGTGATCATATATATCAATATGTTTATTTTATACTATCTCTCTCTCTCTCTCTCTTTCTCTCTCTCTCTCCTTCTCTTTCTTTTCGTAAACTTATATGTATGCATTTGTATAATTATGAATTTGCGAATGCTATCTATTTCTGAATAGGAAATATGAGGAAAATGTGTATCATCGGTTTGCTCTCGTTAAGGTGGAACAATACGTGTAGTTTCTGCACTGTCTAGCCGAGCAGCTGTTTATCCATATTTATTTGAAACGACGTGAAAACACAAATTAACCCCCCCCCCCCAAACAGGGATAATATACCTCTCTGTCTCTCTCTCTCTCTCTCTATCTGTCTTACATGGGACACTCACAAGGACGACATAGTAGGCAAATGCATCTAATGAAAATCACCTTCGAATGATTATAATCAGTAGGTGTGTCGAAAAAAGATATAAGCATGAGATCATACACCGGTATCTATAGGGCAAACGAAACTAAGTAATGGAAAATAGTTGGCCTCTATCATTCCCCATTGTAGAAGAAAACAAATCGAGACAGATATAATTATTGTAACATGACGACTTAAACAAGAACTTACTATCTCAGAGGTTGCTCCAGCTGTGATAAAATATTATTGAAATCGTATGTCAACCCCACCATCTTGGCAATATTAATTTATTTTTACAGAATGACATTTTACATAGATGTTAGTTCTTTAAGGCTACATATTTACAAGACGGCCTGTACGACGTACAGCTTAAAGAGAGACATCTGACATGACTTTTACAAAGCCAACATACGTGAAAGGAGAAGCACTGTATACTTACACAGGATGCCTCAGTTATCATGTTCCTTCTTCAAAGGGGTCGGCATGTTAAACCATTACACAATGTTATCCAGTGTATGCACGCTTCAAAAACACACATGGGGAGACATACATCCAACAAGTTGTCGCCAAAAATGACGAACGGGTCACGAATGCAATTCCAATCTTGTTGTCGGGATAATCCTTTAGCAAATCTCCCAATATTGAGGCAAATTCACCTTCTCTCGCGGTCGTCCCAGCGAGTCACTGTGATCTAATGCGATCCTTTCCTCAGAGCGACACGGACAGCGGCAAATCGTACGGGCTCTTTGCGCATATCTCGTTTACATTGATTCCCAGAGCGCCAGCTCGACCCAAGGAGACTGCGATAGTCGAGAGAAGAGAGTGTGGAAGAAAGAGAGAAAGAGAGAGAGAGAGAGAGAGAGAGAGAGAGAGAGAGAGAGAGAGAGAGAGAGAGAGAGAGAGAGAGGAGTAGCGATACGGGTAGGAGGGATGGAAAAGGAGCAATGAGGAAAGAGAAAGATGGAGATTGTGGCTAAAATTAACACTTCTTGTTGAGCAGCCGACGAGCGAATTTCGAATGTATATGGGATCCGGAATGAGAGGTGAATATTGAGAAGAAAGGAGAGCGAAGAAGTTTAGATGATGGAGTTACGGAAGCGTAAGGGGGACCACAAATAAGTAGACAGGGTTTTCAGTCGGGGAAGATTTTTTTTTCGTTGGAAATCTGACTGTCTCAAGTGAAAAGGCGGCAAAACAGAGAGAGAGAGTCGCAAATCTTGAATCATCACGAACGCCGTTGACACGAGACGTGCTCTTACCAAAATAAATCTCATCATGGTTATAGAAGCTTTCGGGGGTTTACTTTGTATTTATTTCAAATAAAACTAAACTGAAAACGATATGAGACATCTGATATCTGCTTTCATAATATATAATTTTTAATGGCAGTATTGTTGTTGAATCTGGATGTAATAAATTAGTCCAGAAATATTTTCAGATAATAATCTAATTTAACGACAAAGGATAGTTCCAACAATTTCCAAGACAAAATACAAATTCCGGAAAATGTTGAAGTTCTTGCCTTATGCTATTCGTCTCCACGTTAGTGTGTCGACCAGACACCATTTTAAACTGAGATATTAAAAATTTTCATTTCAACAAAAAGCAAAGTGAGTAGTTTCTAATCCCACCTCCCTTTATTCTCCAACGTTCTGGCAAAAACGGAGTATTTCACACAGGAGCATCACTTCCACATTTTGAATGGGAGAGGTTTTAGATATTTGCCGAAAACTCTGCCAGAATGACGGCAATATTTTTATAACAAATAAAATTCTGCCCAATCTTCCCATGCCAAAATTGCCAAATTTGCCCAAATTCATTGCGAATGCCAGGGGGGGGGGGGGGGGGTATCCAAGCTCTGATAGCAACGCCTTTTCTCCCAGTTGAGTAACGTGGGTCTACCCATTAATGCGCACTATTAAAGAATAATAAATGTGGAGTCTTACTTCATTTTTCTCTCTTTCAGGTTCTTCTTTCTATTCTTATGTATTTTATTTCAAATTTCTCATCTTAATTTGTTTTGAATATTTAGCTATACTTGCTTCCTTTTTGTGTTCAACAATCGATTGGGGGGGGGGGGGCGCACGTGACAACGTACCCCCGTGCCTACGCCCCATTTTCCGCTCCCACAAATGCACTTGTTACCCAAACTCTTAGCTGCGTAGGTATTTGCATTTGAAACATTTAGGTAAAACCCACCTTCGGGGGTCCCGCATCTTTTCTGACAATGCCGCTTGCTGGTCAAAATCAAGAAACCTCCGATCAGGGAAAAAAAAAGATAATCCGGGAAAGAGAGAAGGTAGAGAGAGAGAGGGGGGGGGGGGGGGGGGGGGGGGGGGGGGGGTGGAAACAGAAATATGGTGAGAGCAGGAGAGCTGAACGAGATGAATAATGCATTTTAGGGGAGAGAGATCGAAAATTGTAAACAGCGCCAAGCACTTTGGTCCGACTCTAATAATATCACCAGTTGCTGAGTCGGGTCGCGGGAGGTGAATTTGTGGTGACGAAACACAGGCATGTGGTACTGGACTATACGGGACGTGGGTGGAACATCGTGTAGTAATGTAATGTTTTTTTGGCTGGTGACATTTAAAAAAGAGCTGAAGAGCGAGAGAGAGAAAAAAGAGAGGGCCTGAAGGAGGTGTACATGATGAAATTCGAAAAGAAAGCGTAAGAGATAATCCATAGCTCATAACAATAATATGCCCCTCAAACATTTTAAAAATATGAATTAATTCTACTGAACGAATTTCCAGAGTCCTCCTAAAATTCAGACAGTATAGAATATAAATTTAATCACCATGACCATTCATTATTCATCCCCTAGTAGAGTTGTCGTAGTCTAGTGGATACATCACAGGACTGTGGATCACATGGTTAACGGTTCGAGTCCGGCCGCGGCTCTATTGTCCTTTGACAAGACATTAATCCACATTTGCCACTCTCAACCCAGGTGTAGTAAATGGGTACCTGGAAGTATGCTTTCAGCCCTTAGGGCAGCTAGGCTAGAGCGAGGGTAATAACAGTACTTTGTAGGCGCCTTGAGTATCCCCTGGGATGGATACGTGCGCAATATAAATGTAGCTATTAATATTATCATTATTATAATTATTATTATTACTTTTATTATTATTATTTATTATCATTATTATTACCATTGTTATTATTATCATTATGATTATTACTTTTACTTTTATTATTATTATTATTATTATTATCATTATTATTATTATTATTATTATTATTATTATTATTATTATCATTATTATTATTATTATTATTATTATTATTATTATTATTATTATTATTATTATTATTATTATTATTATTATTATCATTATTATTATTATTATTATTATTATTATTATTATTATTATTATTATTATTATTATTATGGCCTCTCGAGTATTTCTACTCTAGGCAAAAACTTGGATTTGGATCGATAAGGGGCGATCTCTACAGTTCCTAAGATACAGTTTATTGCCAATAATTATTGTGGAATGTTCTTCCTAGTTTCTGTTTATTTCCCACCTCCATACTGCGAGTTAAACTATTTTATCTTAGATTTAACCAAAGTTTCATGATCACGAATCAATTATCATCTACAAATATTTTAATCAATTAAAATACTATAAAGGGATCTTTTGGCAGTGCATAGTGATAAGGTAAATGTCAATGTACATGTAGAACTACATTTATATTTAAATAAA
Source organism: Heliocidaris tuberculata (assembly GCA_025618425.1). NCBI lineage: Eukaryota > Metazoa > Echinodermata > Echinoidea > Camarodonta > Echinometridae > Heliocidaris > Heliocidaris tuberculata. The sequence goes on along the minus strand of CM046839.1, from coordinate 31,071,282 downwards.
CACAGACTCCTCTCACGACAGAGAATATAATATAGACATTCATCAGAAAAAAGAGAAATTGTCTACATTGTTCTAGATTGATTACTTGAACGTAACTAATATTAAGATACTATAAGCCATTCTAGAGGGGAGATTGTTCTAATCCCTTTTCCCTTTCTTATGCACCTGTTCAACCCAGATACAGCCATTGGAGTATCCAGGGGCAGCAGGAGCATGTGCTCCCCTCCCCCAAGTTATCCTACACTAAATACACGCAAAAAAGGGCCTAGACCTTTAAATGGCCCCAGACAAGGCGTATAACCCCTTCTAAAATTTAGTTCCCTTTTCTTTCTTTTCCCCCCTCCATTAACAGCGTTTTTCAATACATACCCCTTATTAAAGAATATATTATCATTATAAAAACATTCATCACTCCGATTGTTCAAGATAATTATGCTCAATTCTATTCACTAATGTTATTTTATTAAAAAACATTGCAGCCAAAGGCTGAATTGTGCATATTTTACACTGTTGTGAATACATAATACAATTTGTAAGTACATTTCTTTTACATTCAAACATACATATCATTATAGCCAAAGTTTAAGTTTTAATGGCATTTACAGAATAAATGCTCCTGCATTCATTTTCCCTTTTTCGCATCTGTCTGTCTTTATCCGTATTTCTCTGTAATCTCTTTCTCTATCTGCCATGTTCATTTTCTTTTCCTTTCAGTGCATATTAAGCAAAATCTACACTCCTCTTTATATCTTACAGTACATATAAATAATCTAACGCCCCCCCCCCCCCCTCCTTCGTTCCTCAAGGGCTGGCCATACATGTGACGTATAAAGGCACTATATATTCGCTCGCCACATGTCCTTTTGCATCAGAGAAACATGAATAAATGATGCCTCAAAATCAATCTCAATTGGGGACTGGACTTCGAATATATCCATCATGATTGCTCTCGAATGATATGAACTGGAACAGAAAAGCAGATCAATCTTCAGATCCCTTTTCCTTTCACGTCATGGTGAGTAATCATTTCTTAAATTCAAAGTCTCATATATATATTCACAAGGAAACGAATCAATTTCGCCTCCTCAAAGTGACACCAATCATTCTCATCTTTTATTCGGGCATAGTTAGAAAAACAAATCTAAATGCATAATATTATCAAATGAACCAATGTGACTTAATATTACGAAATGCATTTTTTTTAATGTTAATTTTTACACGAAAATAGTAATCATAAATTCATCACAGTGTTGCCGATTTAGAGATTTCAGTGCTTTCTCCAGGATTGGCACAATTTACTGCAACAGAAATTAGACCCATATTTTTCTCTGATGTTTGCTTTTTCCGCTCACGTATTATGTGTAATTCTGGATCAAGGGATGATGCAAAAATGTCACAAAAAGGTGACATTGAACTTTTATGGGTTAACAGCAAATTGCCCTGAAAGAAAGCTTGTTTGCTTGTTGTTTGGGTTTTTATTTTTGCTTTTCAGGAATTTTCTATTGTGCCCCTTTATAAAAATAACAAATCTTGGATACACTTTCTTCTGAAGTGTATCGCACCTTTTTATTATCATTTTGTATCTATGCAGATTTCTGTCTCGTAATCCACACATAACAGGCATTAAGATTTCCTTCAAATTTAAAATCGGTGTTGTCAATAATATTATGTTTGATGTATCTTTGGGGGTTGGGTGGCTTTTTTTTGGGGGGGGGGTCTTCTTTTTTGGGGTTACTAAGAACACTTGAATTTGTCTTCTATACAGCTTGCTCCATTTGAAATTGATGTAACAACGCATGACAGCAGTGTTATTAATGTAAGTATACACTCTAAAAAAATACTGGGTAAACTATGCTGGGTAAATGGAAATTGGGTAAAGGTTGGGCAAATTTTTCCCATCTGTTTGCTACACGCTTCTGCCCAACGTGTGATAAATATTTCTACCCAATATTGGGGAAAACGACTGATCCAAATTAAACTGGGTATTCAATTGTGTAAACTACGACCACTAGGTAAAAGAAATGGGTAAGATTGTCCCAATTGCTTTGTTTTATGCATTTGCCCACCTTGTTTTATATCACTTTACCCAATATTGTGGAAAACACTTATATGAATATTCATGATTCTTTAGTAGCTTATGGTTTGGGGTTGCCTGATTTACTAACTGTCACCAAAGGCATAAAAAACTATAAGGGGTATATAAGAGATTGCACTAAATTGCAACAACTGGATAGGATAGGTCTAGGATAGGAATTTGCCCAACTACATAGTATTTATAACCCATCAGCTGGGCAAATAGAGGGTTGGGCAATATCCTATTAGGTAAAATTGGTTGGGCAAGTAATGATGGGTAAATTATTGGGTAAACTGAAATTGCCCAACAAAAGGGCAAATTCTGTATATGGTAAAGTATATGGTAAAGTTTACCCCAAAGTTGGTTGGACACATAATTACCTACATGTTGGGTAAATTTTGGGTAAAAATTTGCCCAATTTTTGTAAGAGTGTATGTGTAACATGTAGAAGCCATATACTTTATTGTCTCAAGGTGACTTTGACGAACTCCCAACCACGTCATTGGACCGTCTGGAGGTTAAGATGGTTTGGATCCTCCAGCGTTATCATGTGTTATTTGTATAACATCAGAAAACACACTAACTAAAAAATAAAAAAGTAAAGAGAAAACTTTATAAAAATCAACAAAATCACATGTTCTCTTCAAGCGTTCAATTTCTTCATTAATATTCATATATAACTTTTAACTGTTGTATTGATATTATCATATTGTATTTTTATACGTTGACTTATTGATATTTTCCTATTACTTCTTGTAATCAACACATATTTTTTATGTAGCAATGTATTTTATTTTTATTCAAACTATTATCTGTTAGACAACATTTTTAATTTAAAAAAATATTCCACGTGCAATGATTTAATTTGAACTTTGAATGTGATTTTTACCTTCTATATAATGTAAACATATGCAATTCAGTGTATGCTGCGAGACATGTTGTCTAATAAACCAATATATATATATATATATATATATATATATATATATAAAATTTTTAAATTTATTGGCTAGATAGTTTAGCATATGAGTCGTACAGCCTGTTTCACCCGAAGGTTCATCAGCGACTGACCAGTATTACAATCTTTACCTCTGCCTATGGGAGAAATACTTTATCATCACAGCAAACAAGGATAACACATTGAACTCAAGATCTGAACTCACATCTACATGTAGACATAAGAAAAAATTCCTCCTTTCTGGATATGGATGAACCCCCCCCCCCCCCCCCAATATTTACCCTTATTCCACCCTTACCCCCGTAGTTGAATGGGCAGTCACTGTGCAATCCTAATGCCCTGTAATCCCATTTAGTAGTACTTGTAATACCTGTTTTGTTATCAATCATTTATTGTACTTCTCTTACTTCACTGAACATGTTTCTATCATCTTGTCTTGCTCTCTTGTAAAGATTGTAATACTGGTCAGTCGCTGATGAACCTTCGGGTGAAACAGGCTGTACGACTCATAAGCTAAACTATCTAGCCAATAAAATTATACACAGCTCCTCCAGTTGAGCACTTTTAGAAACTGCAGTGTATTGTACATTACTGTTACATTAATTACTTATATATATATATATATATATATATATACATACATACATACATACACACTCACACACGTAAACATGCATATATGCATTATACATACATACATACATACACTCTCACACGAGTTGGCTAAAATAATATATCAAGAAAATATTAACGTCAGCATAAGATATCAGAATATAGCGAAGCAACAAATTAAAATCTATGAGATTGTGGGAAAAAATGAAGCTTTCAACAACAATCTGATCACAATCTCAACAATAACAGATGCAAAAAATAACAAATACTTTGACGTCAAGACAGTATTACTGTAACATAAATAAAGGAAAACAATCCAGACAAAAGAAGACAAAACAGGGCAATACGTGACGAAACCAAGGACAAAATACAAACAAAGAGAACAAAAGTCATGAAAAGGACATTAGATAGGTAAAAGACGGAGGGACCTGGTTGCGTTTGCAGTACATCGGCCATACATGAAAGAATAGCAAATCTGGAATTCGCAACGGAGTGAAATATCATCCTTCCCTAATGCAGTGTATTAATGTATATACGTTTTATAGTGTCGATTCAAGGCTAGCCTCATGAAAAATACATTTTATGTATGGTTTAATTGCCACGCATCGTACGTCTGAAATTCATCATCTTATTTGAAAGCTCACTGTGAATAAGCGAATATTGCGTATCGGCATAATTTTCATTATATTTACACTAAAATAGATAAGTTTGATAGATAGATTATATATGTATATATATATACACACACACGCACTGTTATAGATAGATAGGCTGATAGACTGATAGATAGATAGATAGATAGATAGGTAGATGGATAGATAGATAGATAGTCTGTATTTGTATTTTGTTATAGTGAGAAATGAGAAATAAATAAACTAATAGATAGATAGATAAATAGATAGATAGATAGATAGAAGATACAGATGCATCTAGACATTTAACACGCGGGCAGAAGTTAGACCAACGTTCCATTGGCGCCTTCGCGATAGGAAGGGGGTGGGGTTATGACGTATTTAAACCATTCTCCTGTAATTCGAGGTGTAATGCTATTAATCTAATGCTTGTAAATACTTTTATTAATATTGTGGGGTTTTTTTTTTCTTTTCTTTAAAGTAGTATTGCTTTTATCTGGGCCGGTAAACGAGGAGGGTGTATTCCAACCCCGCCCCATTCTTTGGGTACGCCACTATGGAAATAATATCTCATATTTCCCAGTTGTCTCCTTTACTTGGCGTTGCCCTAATGACATCTCGTTAAACAGGAATTATGGAGGGAATAAAAATGAGTGGAAAATAAGTAACGTGGATTATTAAGAGAATGAGGAAAGCTGTTTGCCTGTCCGATCGATGAACTATACGCATGCCCCATTACCTCCCGTAGCATCCGGGGACTCATGAGCAAACTTTTCCTTCTTCCTTTTCGAGAGCTGTGATATATTTTTTCCCCCTTATTATCGTTAGACTCTGTCCTAGCCGGCCTTATCACATGATTGTTTTAGCTTAAGTGTCATACAAATGTCGATGATGGCATCTATTCTATGCCAACAATGGCGTAGTTATGGGAGGCATGGGGCACCCCCCCCCCAATCGACTGGTGATAAAGAGAGAGAGGGGGGAGAGAAGGAAACGTGAATAAAATACGACCGCCTTTCAAACTAGTGATAACGCCAGTTTCCCTGTAATGGCTGGACCCACGCCACGGCACTTTATGCCAGTTAGCCACTAAAAAAATGGCACATGCAGACTTATTTCAGACAAATAGACGGTAGCGTGGCAGCCGGATTCGAATCTGGACCTTTTGATCAGCAGTCCCCCCGCGACATCACCACCTTTTTACGTCTTCATCAGTTCTGCATAATTATACAGTCGCTGAGAATCGCCGGTAACTGATGCTAGTTTTAATTCATCAAGCGTTGTTTCCAGGGCAACGTCGGCTATTATGTAATCGCCACTTCTGAGTGACGTGCTGACTTGCACACAGGCCATTACAGTCAGTGCGTAAGCTCGAAAAAATGCGTCTAGTTTATCCAAGTCTTCACGGGCGGGACTTCGATTTGACCTCAGAGGTCGTGATTGATTATGACATATTTTACACCAATTATCATTATTATTATTATTATTGTTATCATCATTATTATGATTATTATTATTTTTATTATTATTATTATTATTATTATTATTATTATTATTATTATTATCATTATTATCATTATCATTATCTTTTTATTATTATTATCATTATTATCATTATGATTATCATTACTATTATTAAAATTAATTGTTTTTTTCTTTATTACCGTTAGTCAACTTTATATTTCACAAACACCCGTGCCCTTAACGTATGTGGAAATAAGAAATACCGTAAATCTGATGGCAAAGGTACCTTATGTATTAAATAATCGTCGCCATTGTGCACTTTTGATTAATGGTGAGGAGTTCACAATGAATTGGGTAGACGGGTATGAGAAATATGAAGTAAATATATAAGATGATATTAATAAGCCAAGATCAGTAGTACATGGAGCTTATCTTGAAGAATACAAATTGATATACAAAACAGTTATGAAAAACATAATTAATATACGATCGACCGTGAAGAAACTTAGCTTGTACTCGAGATAAGAAACACGATCTGAAAACGTGCATTTTAGCTTGGCAACGGAATAATTACACTGTACCTATCGTAACCGCTTCGACCTTACTATGACGTCACAATCACTTATCATTTATCTCCAGCATAATGCACAACTGTTATCAGATGACAGGATTTAGTGAACATGTACACGATCTGACTGGGGCCTTGGGCGCCATGCCAAGGCCCACTAATTCACTTGTAGACAATTTCAAGCTCGAAATATTCCCATAGCAACGGAATATTCACTTACCTCTCGTAAATGATGAACGATTGTGACGTCATATTAGGGTGGAACAGAGCCGAAAGGTGTCATAAATTTCCCCTCTATGTATTAAGACAAGTATAATGGATTTCTGCAACCTGTTTAGCATCAATATCTTTATACGAGTGTTACTCACCAGCATGCAACAGATAGAAAGTAAAAATAAAAAAATTACAATTTTGTCAGTATGCATGTGTGAAGTGTCAGTATCAAAAACTAATCTATAATTATAATAACATGTTACTTTCGCTATATTAGAGTCAATTTCATAATGTTTATCATTCATGCACTGTAATGTAAGTTTATTATCACAACATCCCTTGCTCATGTAATCTAATTTTCTACGCACCAGGTGAAATTTCACTGCAAATGATATTAAAGGGAATGATGAGTATAATATAATTTATGATCATAGAACATTAAATGTCATGTAAAGTTTTGGTAAGCCCTCAAAAAGTTGTTGTCAGATTTCTTTGTTTTAAACAATGAATAGCAATATAGTAGTAATACTAAGATGCTGTGGAGTTTTTCCTTCCTAAGTGGAATATTAAAGGGCAATCCAACCTTGATAAGAAGATGATTTTTGTGAAAGCAGAAAAATAGGAAAAACAGGATGGTGAAAGTCTGAAAGATATCGGACAAGGAATAAGAAAGTTATGGATGTTTAAAAAATAAGATCACTAACTCTATGCGAATCTTAAATTGGCAATTTGTTGAGTTGATTGTGACATATGTGCGGACAACTCTACCGTTCGTCGTACAAAAAAAGTCATTAATTTGCGATTTTCTCCAAAGCGCCTTTACCCTCGGAGCAGTACTCAAAATATATTGTAGATAGTATTTTGTTATAGGTCCTCATAAAAGAAAAAGATCATGCTGATAATACATTTAGAAAAAATATGACATTTTAGTCATTTTGTGTGTTGGAGCAAATGGGGGAGTTGCCCGCCACTACATCACAGTGACATTACCTATTCGGCCAATTTGAAATTCCCATATGTATAGTCGGATTACAACTTTCAAAAATACCCAACTTTCTTATTGCTTGTCAGATTCTGTTCAAACCTTCACTAATCTGCTTCTCTGATTTTTCCTCTTTCTTTCAGAGCAACTTGCTATTAAGGTTGGATTTCCCTTTAAAAGAATATGGGGTACTAGTAAAAAGTAACTTAGATACCAGGGCTACGACGTAAATTCCAACAGCATCAACGTACACTACAAAGTGTATGTGTATGTAATACACACGTTTTCTTCAGACGAAGAGCTGAGATCTTTGTCCTGTGAGCCGTAGCAGTGGAAAATTCCTAGTGTAGGGCAGTGATGATAGTTTTGTTCTAGCGTTCCATTTACATATTCATACTAAAATTCATTGATGGAATATTTAATGACCTCGAACATGTATCATTTTGATAAACCCTATTCACAAATACAACTACACTTTCCAGTATTAAATATTTTTCTCATCGTTCTTTTTCTAAAAATATTTTTTGTATCATAATTTGTAAAACCTTATAGCAGTATATTTTTGTACGTGTCATATTTGTTCCGTATAAGGTGTTGAAATGAATCGTTTATTGCTAAATCTAATTCGTAATCATTTTGTATTTTCGTCTTGTTTACTTAAACCAGCCTATAATAGAATGTAGAGCCAGGTTATAACCAGGTTTTAAAAGCCGTATGGACATTTGTGTCACATGACCGGTTTAATGAACATCGGGCACGAATGGTAGTCATGTGTGATTGAAATGGAATATACCGGCATAGTATGGCTTCCGGTAGACTGCACTTTGATTGCGAAAATGTCCTCTACTTAATGCACGTATCGCTTTCATGGAAATTCTAAATCAATAAGGGAAAAAAAATCTTCAGTTTTCTTCTCTCGTCTATCTATTTTGGTATTCTTTATGATATTTTTACAATTTGCCCGACGTAAAAGACCATTTCAAGGCAATGAGTTATTTTAGCGTGACGTATATGTTTCTTGCATATTTTATTATATGAAAGCTTAAAAGGAAGGATACACTGAATACAGATGAATAAAGAGAAAGGTATTATGACATTAAAAACAAAGCAATTACAGAAAGAGAACAGACAAAAACGTAGGTTGTAGGTTCTCTTAAAAAATGTGAATTCACACGCAATTTACACTCCCCCTGGAGTCATATCAGTGATCACCTGTTTAGGAGTGAATATCGAGGGAATATGGATTGCTCTTTACAAAAGAAAGAGTGAAATTTCACTCTCTTTTCACTCTATTTTCACTCCCCCAGAAGTGACGTCATTGATCACTCGTTGTTTTTTTTAAAGAAAGTAAATAAAGGATTAAAACAGGTATTTAAAATAATAATAATAAATATGATAACATATTGTTCTAAAAATGAGTTTCAGGCCATGGCCCTTTTACCTGCGCTTCTTCACTTGACAGTTTACAGCAGCATTGTATACAGAATGAGAATATAATGCACGAATACACGGCGTTTCCCCAGTACTGCCAGTCCATTTCCCCATACCTTAACGATCGGTCTGTTTGATATGGATGCTAATGTAGTCATCTAACCGGCAACAAGTAAAAGAGGAGCACCGATTTATTCAAGGGGATGCCTCTCGAAGGAGGGCGGAAGAACGGCAAAGAACTTCCGGAGACAAGTCCGGCCTGAAGTATTCAGTGCGAGAAAAACAGAATGGTAAGATAGAAAGAGAGAGAGAGAGAGGGGGGGGGGTTAGAGACTGATATATATATATATAGAGAGAGAGAGAGAGAGAGAGAGAGAGAGAGAGAGAGAGAGAGAGAGAGAGAGGGATACAGAAAGCATGTTCACGTTTCATATCCATCCCAACCCCAAATTATTCTGGATTTATATAGCGGCTAACAGATGTCTCTAAGATTATTACCCAGGTCATCGGATTCATGGCTTGCCCGCACACAATGTATGCACCTTCTCCACTCCCTGGGGAGCATTCCAGCCAGGCGCCCATTTCACCCCCCCCCCACCCCAAAAAATGTATGTAAATATATATATATATATATATATATATATATACAAGACAAGATAGGAATGGAAAAAAAATATATGGGTGTATATATACATACACACACACACACACACAAACACACACACATATATTTATATATATATATATATATATATATATATATATATATATATATATATATATATAAATATATATATATATATATATATATATATATATATATATATACAAGTGTTATGGTTTAATATATACAAATGTAAGGAAATAAAATATACAACAGATTTGGCAACTCTCGTGGAAATAATTATTCTGAGAAATGAAAATGAGAGAATAATGGTCGCGTAGCTTAAATCAAAGGCATGAGGGCACGCCGCTTGTCACTGTTCAAAACTTACCTGCCCCCGACAAAGGAACTAATTAATGAGGATGAAGATTTGTTATTCTGTCGGTCAATTGAATCCGAAACCACTGGCCCGTCTCCGTGGGCTAGTGGTAAAAGCATTGGCGTTCTAAGCCAGTGGCCCGGGTTCGATTCCCAGCGGAGACATTTTTTCAACCTTTGCAAAAGTTTCAAAAGGGAGGACAGTTCTGGGGAACTTTGATTTAAGCTACGCAAACATTATTCTCTCATTTTCATTTCTCACTATAATATATACATGTATATGTAATAACAATGATAATAATAATGATAATGATAAATAATGATAATAATAATAATGATTGTAATAATAATGATGATAATCTGAGGTTTTTAACACTACTTAACGCGTGAGAGGAATAACAAGGCAAGGGAAAAATCTGAACATATCAAATTACATTTTCAGGTTCTATTAACGAATTTTTGGTTATGACATAGGCTTAACCTCAAGTTTTGTGGACAGTAGTATACCCTGAAAACACGATTCACTTTTTAAAGAAAGTGACAATGTGGGTATGTAAGCTAAAGGCATAAAGGAAGAAAAACCTCAAATTGAACGGTTTATTATTCTTCTTGAAACTCTCCCATCAGGTTTTCCAAGTATCCTAAGACAGATATCATGTAGCTTTCGAACCTTTGTAGTATATGGTAACCTGATTTTAATATATCAAGTAAAGAAGAGAATCGTAGAAGACGAGACTTGAGAACGCATCACACTTCATAGATTCTTATTGGGCTTAATTTGAGATAGAGGAAAAGCGATAGAGAGAGAGAGGGATAAAGAGAGAAAGAGAGAGAGAGAATACCTCCCTAAAACATTTTTTTTTTTGCTTAACTACCGTATATTCAATGAAATTATAACTTTATATATTGTATTTTTGCATGTTTTTTTTTATTTGTAAAACTATCACAATTCAGCCATCCGGCTGCAAAGATATTTTCTAATAAACCTTGAATTGAATTGAATCAATATTGTGTGCATGTCCAAGTTTCATAGACCATCAATACAGAGGTCAATGAAATCGGATAAATAGTAATATCCCGTCATCACCTTCGTCACCCCCCCCCCCCCCCATATTTACCTCCATCTCATTTATCGGTTTACTTTTGATACATATTTTGATATTTTGCGTAAATTAATTGAATCATTAACCATTAATTTTAAACATCATTAAAAATGAATATCATTATCTTATTTCCGGTATAGCGGAAAGGAAACATTTCTATTAATACAAATTCTGTTATTTTTCTCTTCCAGTGTACCGAAATATATTTTACCACTTATTTTGTTATTCCGTTTAGACTGATTTTGTTTGGTTTGGCTTTTATTCATTTTGCTTGTTGTTTGTTTGTGTTTTTTTGTGTTTTTGTTGTTTTTGTTGTTTTTTTTTTACTCTTTGTGTTTGTTTGTTGTTGTTGTTGTGTTGTTGTTGTTGTTGTTGTTTTTTTTGTTTTTTTTTCTGTTTTTTTTTTTTCTTGGGGGGGTCCCTTTTTTTACAGTCTCGTCCAAGAGGAACTTCCAATCGAGGCTACCGTTCATCCATGCATGCCTGCGCCTAAGCACACAGCACTGCAATTTTACACAGGTTCATGCAAACATTCAACAAAAGGAGTAACAACTCACAACATGTTGCTGTTTATCAAGTAAAATCGTGAAAAATATCTGACAAAATGTAACGGGCCTTATGAAAAGGGTTTTCCCCATCGCACATACCCCACTTGTATTTCCAATCTTCTTCATGTCCATGACTATATTTTGTCTCAACCAGCTCCTTCTTATACCATCTGTATTTGCGGTCTTTTCCATAGCTTAATCATCAATGTGATACACAATATTTCAATCACTTGTACTGCGTCTATTTTTAGATTGAGTATGGGATAATAGAAAGTTGAAATTTCACTTAATATTTTACGCAGGAATTCATGGAAATGCACTCGAATCATGTCATTAGGCAGATTTTTTTTCTCCCTCATATAAGCATCGCCTCGTAATTGAGAACGGTGAATGATATATCATACATTTGTATCGAAGTGCTCATCTTCACTATTAATACACCGCTGGTGAGGCAAAGTCTGAGATAAAAATCATTCGTCTGACAAAGACGGGCAAAAACAAAGAGGTCCTTAACTACCTTGTGTGCCCACGCAAGAAGACATGCTCTTTATTAACAAAGCCTCCGGGCGAGCTGGAGCTCCACAAAATGAGATTTCGGATTTCAGCGCCTTCTCGAGAAGCACAGTTCTCCGCTTGTATGTATACCAGTGTAGATTGGGTATTTAGCATTTCAGAATCTACCCCTGTTTCTCTACCCTTCACTCCATGTAAGCTGGAGGCGAAATTGCTTTATTTAGATGACATTACCCCGCGATTTGGGGGTAGGTGAAGTCAACGACTGCGTACTGATTTCTAGCGTAGCGCGCGGAGACTCAAGACGCGCGCAAACGAGCGCGCTCGCGAGTGCTCCCACTGTATGCAAAAAAACATGCAACAAGTATTCTAATAATCCACAAAAGCACCATATGGAATGATAACTCAATTCGGGTGATAAATGCGTTTTCTTTTCAAACAAACATCCTGTGGAGAATTGATCGGGGAAGACAAGCAAAGGTTATCGATTCTCTCACATTTCAATGACGTCTGTCGACTTTTAGATCACGGATTATTGACATTCCTTAATAATTATACCTGTATGATAATAAAGACCTCCACAAAAATCAAATATTCGCAAGAAAAATCTTGGGGGGGGGGGTTAGGTATTATAGTGAGAAAAATAAAAATTGATCACATTGTAAGTTATCAACGTGCATTTTGTTTCTGAGGGTATCTTCAGGTAAGAAATTATATTCATTTTGAAAATAAATTGAACTATGAAGACCTTTATCATGAAACTATAATTTCAAATAATTTATTTCTACAGCATACTACCTAAGTGGTTGAGAAGCAAGTATAATACTTGTATATACCAATGGACCTACGGGCGACAAAATAATTGAGGCTTAATGCCTTATCCAAGAGTACAACGCGCTGCCATTTCCTCGAACCTCCATCGCACTTTACCAAGAACAAACCTCTAACCACTGAGCCTTATCTCATAAGGTGAATATGTTAACATGATGAATGGCAAAGAGATGATGAATTGCATGATATTCACTATCTAAGCTAAAATATTACCAAAATGTGTCAGACAAGTCGACAGAAAATCCACTCAATAAGAGCGAACAGACGATCGATACTTTCATATCTTCTCTAGATTTCGCGCCATTTTCTAGAACTTATTTTGGACTCCACAATATTCACAGATGGCGGAAAGGTGCTACATTTTACTCTGTGAGAAAAGGGGGAAATTTCAGACCATTTATAAATTTGATAACATTCTGTATATTTTATTTATTTTTTACCTAAAAATTGGTAACAACGTAACTAGTTTGATGAAAAATGCTCAATTTTATTTTACAAACTAATAAGGGGCACATTTGCTTTACCTTTTTATGTCTAAGACTAGACGCATAATGGACGTTGCATGATTCTTGATTTTTTTAAAGTTTAGAAAATAAATCAAACAATGTGAAGCAGCAAATAATGCAAACAATGCGAAGCAGCATATTTTAATAGTGCTTTGATCGTTTCCAGTTCAGTAGACCTACAATGAAGGGAGTGCAACCAAATTAGGAAAATACCGGGCACATTTCTTTCTTTTTATTTTTATTTTACCAGAGCTATGATTACGGATTTCATAGTCTGTTAAATGAATTAGAATGAAAAAAAAAGGGTTCCAATTTAAAACCGTTTCTTTACCATGTTTAAACATATCTTTGAGAAAGAAACGTAGATACGTATAATATTCCTACGACACAACACAACGCCGTTCTTCATAAAAATACATCTTAAAACGACATTTCGATTCTCGTTTTGTGATTTGTGTATGTTTATAGTACACAATAGCGACCATTAACCTTTTCTAATACATCCATTTTGCTTGTCTTCTGCAGTATATAGCTTTGGAAACATCGAGAAGAGCATGTCCAAGAAAGAGATTGAGAGAGAAAAAACAAAAATTGGAAATTATTTCCCCAGGGAGGCGCAGTTTAGTTACGTTTAGAAGTGGTGATATCTTGGCAACATTCCCAGGCGCAACTGCGTGAAATTCTAGAAATCATTGTAAACATACAATGACAGCTTAAAACATTGGAAGGGTCGAATATACAAGGGCGATCATTTTTCATCTCGACTAATCAATCCATCTTTTTCAATCTTTCTGTTTTCATCTTTCTCCCCTCTCTCCGTCTCTCTCTCTCTCTCTCTCTCTCTCTCACACACACACACACACACACATACGTGCACACATACAATGTACACACCCTCTCTGTCGACTCTCTGTCACCTTTTTCTCTCTGCTTTTTCTTGTGTGTGTGTGTGTGTGTGTTTTTTTTTTTTTTTTTTTTTGGTTTTTGTTTTCATCACCGGCTTTTCACTCGCAATAGCTATATCTTCGTTTCGTCACATCTTACTGTTAAAGCTCCTTTGCTGTCTTTTATGAAACCCATTATTGACCAATATGGCCACACAAAATTCCCTCATACAATCATTTTATCAAATCATTCTTTGTATTTTATTGTCTTCTCACCAGTACTTAGCTCAATCATGTCATTGTTTAATACTATCGGACACAGTTTTACTCTTCTAGAACTGAGTCATCTTTTGTGTTGTATTCTTTAATTTGGAGCTACACTATCCCTATGTAGACCTTCACGTTACCCCCCCCCCCCCCCCCTCTCTCTCTCTCTCTCTCTCTGTTTAAAATCCTCTGTTATCGATCTAATCAAACCCTCCCTCTTTCTGTCTATATCTAAGCTATCTCTGCCTCTCCCTGTCTCTCATTTTCTCTTTATCTCTCCTCTCTTTCTCTCTGCATCTCTCTCCCCCTCTTCCCCTCTATCCCCATGTCCCTCTCTTATCCACTATCTACTCTTCACCGACGATTATGAAAGAATCGATCTTCCCTTGCGACTGCACTCACGGCTGTGTATGCATTAACCAGACGAGCCCATCTCATTCGTGTCTCCGCGAAGAACCAGGGGTATCGAAACACAACCTCTACCCGAATGCAACCCCGCCAAGGTTGGCGATAAAGGCCTCTCTTAGATACGTCTGGGGGTCAATGACGTCATCCGTGTGTAACAACACTGCTCCTTCTTCTCTGAGCGCTCCGAGCAACGCATAATGTGCATGGCTTGACAGATTGTTATCCTTCCTTGGGAAGGGCTCATGGGGCCCGTTCACATATGGGCTGAACATGCAGCACATTCAACATGTTCACAGCGAACCGTGGCTAATACACCGTCAATTCTCCATCACGCGAACACGGCCAGAATGCAGTTGAATACTGGGCGCTTCGCGGAGTAGTTTGAGTTATATGTGAAATTACCTTTATACGGATGAGAGCGATATAACAAGATGGACTAACACAGAGACAAGTAGACAGGCTTAGGGGACACATCACTCTTAATTGACAAAAATAAAAACCTACTTTTTCTAGAGAGAGTCAATAGGGACGTTGGAATAAACACAACCCATGCGACAACCGAGAAAAGAGAAAGAAAGAGACACAGACTTACCATGAGCTTGAACCCTGAGGTATCTTGTGAGTACAAATGAAAATCAGTGTTGTTTCTGCTGCCATTGCCATTGACCCACTGCCGGTGTAATAACATTTAGATAAATTCACTGATGTCGTGTCAACATCGTAGTAAGCTCGTTTAGTAGTCGCATGCGACAAGTTATGAAATAATCTTAATAATCAATCACATTGTTGAAAGTTTAATCCAGACTGATGTCGCAACATGCTCACTACGAACTTACTACGAACATAAATCACTGTATTACGTTCGTAGTAAGCTCGTAGTTTAATCTTATTGATAATTTCAAAGTTTCTTGAGGGTCCATGCATCTATGTCATTTAGGCTACATTTAAACTTAAATCGTTTTATTTCACAGATTTGTAAAAAAGTGGCTTATCCAGAAATTCGCAAAAGGGGTGAAATGTGCTGCCTCGCTGCCGAAGGAGGATGCTCTCCACAAATGTTTAAAATTGTTTTGTGAAATCTTAGGTAACGGTAGGTGTTATAATAAAGAGACATTCCCTCAATACTTTATTAGATCAGAGATATAGGGTTAGGAGTAGGCCTGGTTGTAATTGGGTCTTAGGTCAAGTTCAGGATTAACCCTTTCAGGACAGGAATTATTTAAAGGCTAAATTGATCACATTTTGTTCTTCAAATTGGCAACAATAATATTTTTCTTGTAGTACTACATAGTTCTTATAAGGTGTAATGTTTTTGAAAACAATTTACATAGTTACAAATTTTGTCGAAAAGTTGAAAAATTGCCAATTTTGATGAAAAACAATGATTTTGAACCTCTAAATGTGTTGCCAATTTAAGGATTTTAAAGCTTATTCTTGTTTTAAAAATTCCTGGCATCAAACGCAATATGGTAATGCAACAAAAATGGACATAGTGTGTGCAGAAATTTTTGCTCTTTCTACTCATGCATCTGGTATACTTTTTAGAGCTCTTAATAAAAAGTTATTGAGGCAAACCACAAAATGTGGTCAATTGTCTTGAAAGGGTTAACGTTATCTGTACTGTTTGGTCAAGGGTTGAAATTAGAAATTCGATTAGTGAAGGACACTGTCAGCAGAGCAGTAACTGCCGCCGGAGCATTTATAGCAAAAACTCTTTATTATATTTCGAGAGGCCCCAGCAAGTTGGGGCGTTCGCCGGCCCCACCCTATGCTCTATGCTGGATACGCCACACGCCATCGCAGGAGTGGGCGGGTAGCGTACAGGCTGAGGAGCGCATTACTGATACAAGTCAGAGGCTGATGTGACAATTACTAGTCATCAGGCCATGTAAAAGCCAGTCACCGTACCCGACCCGAGTTAAGATGTGCATCAAACCGATAGCTGATTTTCAAACATATCTGCTCTGAGAAAGGGTATACCTAATGTGGTCGTATCTAAAGGGATGGCAACATCCCCCCCCCCCCCTCTCTCTCTCTCTCTTTCTCTCTCTTCCTCTCTTCCTCTCATCTTCCACCTCTATAACATACTCCTTTCTGTCACCCACCGAGACGGTTAACAATGTTTTTCGGCAGAACAAATTACTCTCTTCAAGTAAAAACTGAGACAAGCTTGCGAAGATTCGACAAACATCTTCTTACTCTCAGGGCGACACAAGGGTTGGTTGTTGTTGTTTTTTGTTTTTTTTGTTTTGTTTTGTTTTTGTTTCGTTGTTGTTGTTTTTTAAAGTGGAGGAGGGGTGCAAGGAAAATTGTTGTGGGTAAAGGAAAAAATGTAGCATCTTTATATTGTTGGGCCAAGGAGGTAGAGAGAAGTGTTGTCACAGAGGCTTTTACTTGAGGGGGGGGGGGGGGGGGGGGGGGGTTGGTGGGCGTATGCCCCCTGTCCCCAATGCTCTGGTCAACTGTGTCTCTGCTGAGATCAGCAGTAAAAACCTGGATCAATAATACCGCCAAGGATTAGTGCCCGTCAAGGGAGAGTGTCCTTCCTAAAGCATCGCACAGTCAAAATCTAGGCTAAACCAATCTTAGCAACAGCTTAACTTAGCGCCATGCAAGCCCTCCGCCTAAAAGGATTCCTTGAAAGTGAAATACAGAAGGAGGGGGAGTGTGTGAGAGAGAGGGAGGGAGAGAGAGAGAGAAAGGGGAATGAGAGCTTTTTGAGAGACAGCAATGGCGGCTCTACGCAGTTGAAAAACCGTCCTGTGCCCCCCTTTTTGAAACTCAACTAGCATACTAAAGTAGACAACCCGAAAATTGCCCTCTTGATTTTGAACTTCTTCGACATTGTGCCCCCTCTTTAACAAAAGAGACCGTAAAAGCTATAACTATATATTTATATATATATATATATATATATATATATATATATATATATATATATATATATATATATAATATATATATATATATATATATATATATATATATATATATATATATACATGTATATATATAATATATATATATATATATATAATATATATATATATAGTTAAACCTGTCTTAGCGGCCACCTGCTTATAGCGGCCACTAAAAAATCCCCCCGCAAAATTACTGTGTTGTAGACCCTGCATATAGCGGTCACCTGCCTAACGCGGCCAGCGGCCACCCATTATGTATCCCGTGGTCAATATCTGACCGCGTATAGCGGCCGATAATATCTAGTCGAGCCGTAGCTTCATGCACAAAAAGTTAGCTTTTTGCCGTGGTGTGTTTAACGAGTGTCCGAGTCCTAGCTCAGTCACACTCTCACACAAACGCCGTGAATAGATTCTACAACGGCCAAGACGTACATACTGATTTCATGTAACTGGATCTAAAAGTTTTACCAGATTGCCGACTAATTAAAGATTTAAAGTCTTTTGAATAAGAACTGAGCACTAGTATTGTTCGTTTATGATAATCTTCCATCCACCTCCGGCCATCCCCTGCACTCGTATTGTTCTCTTAGCTACCTAACGTAACTGAAACAATAGGTATCGGCATTGATATCGCATGGGCGCAATACTACAGGCTCGTACACTTACATGCTAATTTTTAATTTTTAAAAGAATTATCAAAAACGTGAGAAAGAGTTAAAACTTCGAAAAAAAAAATTAAATTATTTTATTTTTTTAGAAATTGAAAACAATAAAATACTACCCAATTTATTTTTTTTTAGAAATCAATTATAACGATTTCATGTACGAGCCTGTCCGGCTCAAAAAAGGCGGGAAAACTCGTCTACCGGCGATCCATTGTCGACGTTCACACTTTCGGCGAATCAAGTGAGCACCTACTGTCGTCTGTTCTCAAAAATAGTTAAAACTTCTTTTAAACCATTCGAAAGACAAATATTTATTGAATCAAAATTGATTGCAGGCTTATTTAAAAAAATACTTGTAATAAAAACTTGTAATTGTCATTTATTGACAGGAAGCAAAAATCATTAGACATCGTTTTTAGACTTAAAAAAAGAAGATAAGCAGTCTACCGGTACGTACGTAGTAACATGAGGGAAAAAATCATTTTACTCATATTGCTTGTAGATCTATCGTTTTTTTCTCATTTATTGACAACAAAGCACATTATTTTGGCATTTTATATCGTATATAAATAAATATGTAGATCTATAGCTTATTTCCAAAGTGATATCGATGCATGCACACTCCAAGTGATGTTGTTAGTGTATAAATGCCGGTGTGTAAAAATTCAAAATGGCCGCCGACTTGTCTATAGTGGCCACCTGTCTATAGCGGCCACTTTTGCCGTTTCCCTTAGGTGGTCACTATAGACAGGTTTGACTGATAATTTTGTCTTTGAACATCATTATCAGTCATTATATCGCTGGGTGGAAAATGGTAAGTATGAATTAATGTTTTGTCAAAGGACAGTAATTCAGTACCATGGCTCGAAACCCCACAACCTTTGCATCTCGAGTTAAGTGTTTCAACCACTCAACTATATCACTTCTCTAGTGGATTACCTTCAAAGTGACGACAACTGGAGTCTCACCAAAGGATATCAGTGCCGTGATGAGCTCCGAACCCACAAACCTTTGCATCTATATCTCCAGCCAAGCGTTCAAACCACTCGACAACCACACCTCTAGTGCTTTACCTTTAAAGCGAATCAAGAGTTCTCGTAACCATGAACAAGAACAAACTTGTGGCCTTTCTCAATCTTTTGATTCTAACATGAAGGAGTTTACTACTAGCAATATCAAATGAAAAGGGGGAATGCCCTCGCATTCCAAATATGACTAGTTTTAACAATCTGCAGTGAAATTTTGAGGCCACATGTTTGTGCAGTCCAATATATCCATTTCTGTGTGCAGTGGGGCTTTTTTTTTTTTTTTTTTTTTTTACTGTTTGTGATTTTCAACAGGAAAAAGTCACTACGTTATCATTTCAAAACCTTACAAGACACAATTGTATTTACCACATATTCAACCATTCCAAATAACTTCTAGACAGTTCCTTTCACTCTAAGTAATCGCATGATCAGTACTCAGCCTTATCTTCAAAAGCGATGAAGGAAGGGGTGTGTTTGATAGATACCTGATGGAGGCAAGCTGGTGGATGAGATGGAGTGAGAATGAGTGATGGTCTCCCAACATGCGTAAATTACGTGGTGTTATTTCATTGAGTCGCCTATTCCAGGAATGCAAAAGGCGTTATGATGAGGCACCCCTCCTGTCATTTACATGAAGCATCAAGTTATTCGAATTTGAATGGACCCGTCTTCACATTACTTGATAGAAAATATGAACATGTCCTCTTTGATCTCTCTCTCTCTCTCTCATAAATCTTCATGAGCTCTTTCACCTCCTGTCCGCCCCCACCTCTCTCTCTCTCTCTCTCTCTCTCTCTCCCTCCCTCCCTGTATCTGTCTCTGCCGTCTACTTTGCAGGCCTGAATCATTCTACTATATCAACACGATCGCAAAGACTTTCGAGAAATCAACTGAGAGTTATTTCAGAACCTTCATGTACTAGTATTTCCAATACGTAGAAATCTAGTTCGGATTATGTAATAGGTCATGCTTGGTAATGTTCGAACATTTCACGGACAAGGCTACGGAAAATGCATTAGGTTGATTTTTTCCGAAATTCTTCGCGATCGTGTTTGTAATCCTTATCGAAGTTTTCCCCAGTTGTTGATTTTTTTCCCAAAAGAATCTTTAAAACAAATCAAATATATCAACACCCCCCCAAAAAAAAAAAAAAACAACAAAACAAAACAAACAAACAACAAAAACAAACAACTACAAACAGTAATACAAAATAATAAAACTGTCAAAAAAAACAACTCTCAATGTTTTTTCATTTTGACGAATGGGGTGAAGAAAAATTAACTTCGCCGGCAATAATTGAGATTAACTGACGGAAACTCTGAATGGGGAGGGGGGGGGGGGGGGGGGGGGGGGGGGGGG
>CM046839.1:30959520-31049833 GCA_025618425.1 Heliocidaris tuberculata | reverse complement strand
TCCGACTTTACAATAACGCAACATAATAAAGCCGAACAAATTAATTTAACATGAGATGCTTAGTTCAATAATGTCACAGCTGCAAAACGATGGATATTTGAGAGTTCGAATGTTGCTGTGTGCAGCATATAAATCAATAAATTTTTGTAATGGTAGTAATGGACGTCGATGTTGCTTCTGATGCCCCCCCCCCCCATCTCTCTCTCTCTCTCTCTCTCTCTCTCTTTATATAATTATATTTATATATATATTTATTTATATATATATATATATTTATATATATATAAATATATATATATTATATATATATATATAAATATATATATATAATATATATATATATATATATAAATATATATATATATATATATATGATTTTAAAAAAAATATTTTTCTCTGTCTCTTTTCTATCCCTCTCTCCCCTCTCTCACTCCTTTTCCGCATCATTATTTTTCATCAGTAGACCTTTGTATATTTATAGAAAAAATTTTAATACTGTTTTTTTGTTTGTTTGTTTTACAGTTCAGCGTGGAAGCTTCGCTGTCTCTCGTTATGCAGCACATCAACATCATGTTTTTCTCTAACTCTATCTCTTCAGCCACTACAAAAATGTGATCATATATATCAATATGTTTATTTTATACTATCTCTCTCTCTCTCTCTCTTTCTCTCTCTCTCTTCCTTCTCTTTCTTTTCGTAAACTTATATGTATGCATTTGTATATTATGAATTTGCGAATGCTATCTATTTCTGAATAGGAAATATGAGGAAAATGTGTATCATCGGTTTGCTCTCGTTAAGGTGGAACAATACGTGTAGTTTCTGCACTGTCTAGCCGAGCAGCTGTTTATCCATATTTATTTGAAAACGACGTGAAAACACAAATTAACCCCCCCCCCCCAAACAGGGATAATATACCTCTCTGTCTCTCTCTCTCTCTCTCTATCTGTCTTACATGGGACACTCACAAGGACGACATAGTAGGCAAATGCATCTAATGAAAATCACCTTCGAATGATTATAATCAGTAGGTGTGTCGAAAAAAGATATAAGCATGAGATCATACACCGGTATCTATAGGGCAAACGAAACTAAGTAATGGAAAATAGTTGGCCTCTATCATTCCCCATTGTAGAAGAAAACAAATCGAGACAGATATAATTATTGTAACATGACGACTTAAACAAGAACTTACTATCTCAGAGGTTGCTCCAGCTGTGATAAAATATTATTGAAATCGTATGTCAACCCCACCATCTTGGCAATATTAATTTATTTTTACAGAATGACATTTTACATAGATGTTAGTTCTTTAAGGCTACATATTTACAAGACGGCCTGTACGACGTACAGCTTAAAGAGAGACATCTGACATGACTTTTACAAAGCCAACATACGTGAAAGGAGAAGCACTGTATACTTACACAGGATGCCTCAGTTATCATGTTCCTTCTTCAAAGGGGTCGGCATGTTAAACCATTACACAATGTTATCCAGTGTATGCACGCTTCAAAAACACACATGGGGAGACATACATCCAACAAGTTGTCGCCAAAAATGACGAACGGGTCACGAATGCAATTCCAATCTTGTTGTCGGGATAATCCTTTAGCAAATCTCCCAATATTGAGGCAAATTCACCTTCTCTCGCGGTCGTCCCAGCGAGTCACTGTGATCTAATGCGATCCTTTCCTCAGAGCGACACGGACAGCGGCAAATCGTACGGGCTCTTTGCGCATATCTCGTTTACATTGATTCCCAGAGCGCCAGCTCGACCAAGGAGACTGCGATAGTCGAGAGAAGAGAGTGTGGAAGAAAGAGAGAAAGAGAGAGAGAGAGAGAGAGAGAGAGAGAGAGAGAGAGAGAGAGAGAGAGAGAGAGAGAGAGAGAGGAGGAGTAGCGATACGGGTAGGAGGGATGGAAAAGGAGCAATGAGGAAAGAGAAAGATGGAGATTGTGGCTAAAATTAACACTTCTTGTTGAGCAGCCGACGAGCGAATTTCGAATGTATATGGGATCCGGAATGAGAGGTGAATATTGAGAAGAAAGGAGAGCGAAAGAAGTTTAGATGATGGAGTTACGGAAGCGTAAGGGGGACCACAAATAAGTAGACAGGGTTTTCAGTCGGGGAAGATTTTTTTTTCGTTGGAAATCTGACTGTCTCAAGTGAAAAGGCGGCAAAACAGAGAGAGAGAGTCGCAAATCTTGAATCATCACGAACGCCGTTGACACGAGACGTGCTCTTACCAAAATAAATCTCATCATGGTTATAGAAGCTTTCGGGGGTTTACTTTGTATTTATTTCAAATAAAACTAAACTGAAAACGATATGAGACATCTGATATCTGCTTTCATAATATATAATTTTTAATGGCAGTATTGTTGTTGAATCTGGATGTAATAAATTAGTCCAGAAATATTTTCAGATAATAATCTAATTTAACGACAAAGGATAGTTCCAACAATTTCCAAGACAAAATACAAATTCCGGAAAATGTTGAAGTTCTTGCCTTATGCTATTCGTCTCCACGTTAGTGTGTCGACCAGACACCATTTTAAACTGAGATATTAAAAATTTTCATTTCAACAAAAAGCAAAGTGAGTAGTTTCTAATCCCACCTCCCTTTATTCTCCAACGTTCTGGCAAAAACGGAGTATTTCACACAGGAGCATCACTTCCACATTTTGAATGGGAGAGGTTTTAGATATTTGCCGAAAACTCTGCCAGAATGACGGCAATATTTTTATAACAAATAAAATTCTGCCCAATCTTCCCATGCCAAAATTGCCAAATTTGCCCAAATTCATTGCGAATGCCAGGGGGGGGGGGGGGGGGCCAATCCTTCTGATAGCAACGCCGCTTTTCTCCCAGTTGAGTAACGTGGGTCTACCCATTAATGCGCACTATTAAAGAATAATAAATGTGGAGTCTTACTTCATTTTTCTCTCTTTCATTCAGGCTTCTTCTTTCTATTCTTATGTATTTTATTTCAAATTTCTCATCTTAATTTTTTTGAAATATTTAGCTATACTTGCTTCCTTTTTGTGTTCAACAATCGATTGGGGGGGGGGGGGCGCACGTGACAACGTACCCCCGTGCCGTACGCCCCATTTTCCGCTCCCACAAATGCACTTGTTACCCAAACTCTTAGCTGCGTAGGTATTTGCATTTGAAACATTTAGGTAAAACCCACCTTCGGGGGTCCCGCATCTTTTCTGACAATGCCGCTTGCTGGTCAAAATCAAGAAACCTCCGATCAGGGAAAAAAAAAGATAATCCGGGAAAGAGAGAAGGTAGAGAGAGAGGGGGGGGGGGGGGGGAAGGGGGGGAGGGGGGTGGAAACAGAAATATGGTGAAGAGCAGGAGAGCTGAACGAGATGAATAATGCATTTTAGGGGAGAGAGATCGAAAATTGTAAACAGCGCCAAGCACTTTGGTCCGACTCTAATAATATCACCAGTTGCTGAGTCGGGTCGCGGGAGGTGAATTTGTGGTGACGAAACACAGGCATGTGGTACTGGACTATACGGGACGTGGGTGGAACATCGTGTAGTAATGTAATGTTTTTTTGGCTGGTGACATTTAAAAAAGAGCTGAAGAGCGAGAGAGAGAAAAAAGAGAGGGCCTGAAGGAGGTGTACATGATAAATTCGAAAAGAAAGCGTAAGAGATAATCCATAGCTCATAACAATAATATGCCCCTCAAACATTTTAAAAATATGAATTAATTCTACTGAACGAATTCCAGAGTCCTCCTAAAATTCAGACAGTATAGAATATAAATTTAATCACCATGACCATTCATTATTCATCCCCTAGTAAGTTTAGTAGTCTAGTGGATACATCACAGGACTGTGGATCACATGGTTAACGGTTCGAGTCCGGCCGCGGCTCTATTGTCCTTTGACAAGACATTAATCCACATTTGCCACTCTCAACCCAGGTGTAGTAAATGGGTACCTGGAAGTATGCTTTCAGCCCTTAAGGCAGCTAGGCTAGAGCGAGGGTAATAACAGTACTTTGTAGGCGCCTTGAGTATCCCCTGGGATGGATACGTGCGCAATATAAATGTAGCTATTAATATTATCATTATTATAATTATTATTATTACTTTTATTATTATTATTATTATCATTATTATTACCATTGTTATTATTATCATTATGATTATTACTTTTACTTTTATTATTATTATTATTATTATTATCATTATAATTATTATTATTATTATTATTATTATTATTATTATCATTATTATTATTATTATTATTATTATTATTATTATTATTTATTATATTATTATTATTATTATTATTATTATCATTATTATTATTAATTATTATTTATTATATTATTATTATATTATTATTTATTATTAGGGCCTCTCAGTATTTCTACCCTAGGCAAAAACTTGGATTGGATCGATAAGGGCGATCTCTACAGTTCCTAAGATACAGTTTATTGCCAATAATTTATTGTGGAATGTTCTTCCTAGTTTCTGTTTATTTCCCACCTCCATACTGCGAGTTAAACTATTTTATCTTAGATTTAACCAAAGTTTCATGATCACGAATCAATTATCATCTACAAATATTTTAATCAATTAAAATACTATAAAGGGATCTTTTGGCAGTGCATAGTGATAAGGTAAATGTCAATGTACATGTAGAACTACATTTATATTTAAATAAACACAGACTCCTCTCACGACAGAGAATATAATATAGACATTCATCAGAAAAAAGAGAAATTGTCTACATTGTTCTAGATTGATTACTTGAACGTAACTAATATTAAGATACTATAAGCCATTCTAGAGGGGAGATTGTTCTAATCCCTTTTCCTTTCTTATGCACCTGTTCAACCAGATACAGCCATTGGAGTATCCAGGGCAGCAGGAGCATGTGCTCCCCTCCCCCAAGTTATCCTACACTAAATACACGCAAAAAAGGGCCTAGACCTTTAAATGGCCCCAGACAAGGCGTATAACCCCTTCTAAAATTTAGTTCCCTTTTCTTTCTTTTTTCCCCCCTCCATTAACAGCGTTTTTCAATACATACCCCTTATTAAAGAATATATTATCATTATAAAAACATTCATCACTCCGATTGTTCAAGATAATTATGCTCAATTCTATTCACTAATGTTATTTTATTAAAAAACATTGCAGCCAAAGGCTGAATTGTGCATATTTTACACTGTTGTGAATACATAATACAATTTGTAAGTACATTTCTTTTACATTCAAACATACATATCATTATAGCCAAAGTTTAAGTTTTAATGGCATTTACAGAATAAATGCTCCTGCATTCATTTTCCCTTTTTCGCATCTGTCTGTCTTTATCCGTATTTCTCTGTAATCTCTTTCTCTATCTGCCATGTTCATTTTCTTTTCCTTTCAGTGCATATTAAGCAAAATCTACACTCCTCTTTATATCTTACAGTACATATAAATAATCTAACGCCCCCCCCCCCCCTCCTTCGTTCCTCAAGGGCTGGCCATACATGTGACGTATAAAGGCACTATATATTCGCTCGCCACATGTCCTTTTGCATCAGAGAAACATGAATAAATGATGCCTCAAAATCAATCTCAATTGGGGACTGGACTTCGAATATATCCATCATGATTGCTCTCGAATGATATGAACTGGAACAGAAAAGCAGATCAATCTTCAGATCCCTTTTCCTTTCACGTCATGGTGAGTAATCATTTCTTAAATTCAAAGTCTCATATATATATTCACAAGGAAACGAATCAATTTCGCCTCCTCAAAGTGACACCAATCATTCTCATCTTTTATTCGGGCATAGTTAGAAAAACAAATCTAAATGCATAATATTATCAAATGAACCAATGTGACTTAATATTACGAAATGCATTTTTTTTAATGTTAATTTTTACACGAAAATAGTAATCATAAATTCATCACAGTGTTGCCGATTTAGAGATTTCAGTGCTTTCTCCAGGATTGGCACAATTTACTGCAACAGAAATTAGACCCATATTTTTCTCTGATGTTTGCTTTTTCCGCTCACGTATTATGTGTAATTCTGGATCAAGGGATGATGCAAAAATGTCACAAAAAGGTGACATTGAACTTTTATGGGTTAACAGCAAATTGCCCTGAAAGAAAGCTTGTTTGCTTGTTGTTTGGGTTTTTATTTTTGCTTTTCAGGAATTTTCTATTGTGCCCCTTTATAAAAATAACAAATCTTGGATACACTTTCTTCTGAAGTGTATCGCACCTTTTTATTATCATTTTGTATCTATGCAGATTTCTGTCTCGTAATCCACACATAACAGGCATTAAGATTTCCTTCAAATTTAAAATCGGTGTTGTCAATAATATTATGTTTGATGTATCTTTGGGGGTTGGGTGGCTTTTTTTTGGGGGGGGTCTTCTTTTTTGGGGTTACTAAGAACACTTGAATTTGTCTTCTATACAGCTTGCTCCATTTGAAATTGATGTAACAACGCATGACAGCAGTGTTATTAATGTAAGTATACACTCTAAAAAAATACTGGGTAAACTATGCTGGGTAAATGGAAATTGGGTAAAGGTTGGGCAAATTTTTCCCATCTGTTTGCTACACGCTTCTGCCCAACGTGTGATAAATATTTCTCCCCAATATTGGGGAAAACGACTGATCCAAATTAAACTGGGTATTCAATTGTGTAAACTACGACCACTAGGTAAAAGAAATGGGTAAGATTGTCCCAATTGCTTTGTTTTATGCATTTGCCCACCTTGTTTTATATCACTTTACCCAATATTGTGGAAAACACTTATATGAATATTCATGATTCTTTAGTAGCTTATGGTTTGGGGTTGCCTGATTTACTAACTGTCACCAAAGGCATAAAAAACTATAAGGGGTATATAAGAGATTGCACTAAATTGCAACAACTGGATAGGATAGGTCTAGGATAGGAATTTGCCCAACTACATAGTATTTATAACCCATCAGCTGGGCAAATAGAGGGTTGGGCAATATCCTATTAGGTAAAATTGGTTGGGCAAGTAATGATGGGTAAATTATTGGGTAAACTGAAATTGCCCAACAAAAGGGCAAATTCTGTATATGGTAAAGTATATGGTAAAGTTTACCCCAAAGTTGGTTGGACACATAATTACCTACATGTTGGGTAAATTTTGGGTAAAAATTTGCCCAATTTTTGTAAGAGTGTATGTGTAACATGTAGAAGCCATATACTTTATTGTCTCAAGGTGACTTTGACGAACTCCCAACCACGTCATTGGACCGTCTGGAGGTTAAGATGGTTTGGATCCTCCAGCGTTATCATGTGTTATTTGTATAACATCAGAAAACACACTAACTAAAAAATAAAAAAGTAAAGAGAAAACTTTATAAAAATCAACAAAATCACATGTTCTCTTCAAGCGTTCAATTTCTTCATTAATATTCATATATAACTTTTAACTGTTGTATTGATATTATCATATTGTATTTTTATACGTTGACTTATTGATATTTTCCTATTACTTCTTGTAATCAACACATATTTTTTATGTAGCAATGTATTTTATTTTTATTCAAACTATTATCTGTTAGACAACATTTTTAATTTAAAAAAATATTCCACGTGCAATGATTTAATTTGAACTTTGAATGTGATTTTTACCTTCTATATAATGTAAACATATGCAATTCAGTGTATGCTGCGAGACATGTTGTCTAATAAACCAATATATATATATATATATATATATATATATATATATAATAATTTTTAAATTTTATTGGCTAGATAGTTTAGCATATGAGTCGTACAGCCTGTTTCACCCGAAGGTTCATCAGCGACTGACCAGTATTACAATCTTTACCTCTGCCTATGGGAGAAATACTTTATCATCACAGCAAACAAGGATAACACATTGAACTCAAGATCTGAACTCACATCTACATGTAGACATAAGAAAAAATTCCTCCTTTCTGGATATGGATGAACCCCCCCCCCCCCCCCCCCAATATTTACCCTTATTCCACCCTTACCCCCGTAGTTGAATGGGCAGTCACTGTGCAATCCTAATGCCCTGTAATCCCATTTAGTAGTACTTGTAATACCTGTTTTGTTATCAATCATTTATTGTACTTCTCTTACTTCACTGAACATGTTTCTATCATCTTGTCTTGCTCTCTTGTAAAGATTGTAATACTGGTCAGTCGCTGATGAACCTTCGGGTGAAACAGGCTGTACGACTCATAAGCTAAACTATCTAGCCAATAAAATTATACACAGCTCCTCCAGTCGAGCACTTTTAGAAACTGCAGTGTATTGTACATTACTGTTACATTAATTACTTATATATATATATATATATATATATATACATACATACATACATACACACTCACACACGTAAACATGCATATATGCATTATACATACATACATACATACACTCTCACACGAGTTGGCTAAAATAATATATCAAGAAAATATTAACGTCAGCATAAGATATCAGAATATAGCGAAGCAACAAATTAAAATCTATGAGATTGTGGGAAAAAATGAAGCTTTCAACAACAATCTGATCACAATCTCAACAATAACAGATGCAAAAAATAACAAATACTTTGACGTCAAGACAGTATTACTGTAACATAAATAAAGGAAAACAATCCAGACAAAAGAAGACAAAACAGGGCAATACGTGACGAAACCAAGGACAAAATACAAACAAAGAGAACAAAAGTCATGAAAAGGACATTAGATAGGTAAAAGACGGAGGGACCTGGTTGCGTTTGCAGTACATCGGCCATACATGAAAGAATAGCAAATCTGGAATTCGCAACGGAGTGAAATATCATCCTTCCCTAATGCAGTGTATTAATGTATATACGTTTTATAGTGTCGATTCAAGGCTAGCCTCATGAAAAATACATTTTATGTATGGTTTAATTGCCACGCATCGTACGTCTGAAATTCATCATCTTATTTGAAAGCTCACTGTGAATAAGCGAATATTGCGTATCGGCATAATTTTCATTATATTTACACTAAAATAGATAAGTTTGATAGATAGATTATATATGTATATATATATACACACACACGCACTGTTATAGATAGATAGGCTGATAGACTGATAGATAGATAGATAGATAGATAGGTAGATGGATAGATAGATAGATAGTCTGTATTTGTATTTTGTTATAGTGAGAAATGAGAAATAAATAAACTAATAGATAGATAGATAAATAGATAGATAGATAGATAGAAGATACAGATGCATCTAGACATTTAACACGCGGGCAGAAGTTAGACCAGCGTTCCATTGGCGCCTTCGCGATAGGAAGGGGGTGGGGTTATGACGTATTTAAACCATTCTCCTGTAATTCGAGGTGTAATGCTATTAATCTAATGCTTGTAAATACTTTTATTAATATTGTGGGGTTTTTTTTTCTTTTCTTTAAAGTAGTATTGCTTTTATCTGGGCCGGTAAACGAGGAGGGTGTATTCCAACCCCGCCCCATTCTTTGGGTACGCCACTATGGAAATAATATCTCATATTTCCCAGTTGTCTCCTTTACTTGGCGTTGCCCTAATGACATCTCGTTAAACAGGAATTATGGAGGGAATAAAAATGAGTGGAAAATAAGTAACGTGGATTATTAAGAGAATGAGGAAAGCTGTTTGCCTGTCCGATCGATGAACTATACGCATGCCCCATTACCTCCCGTAGCATCCGGGGACTCATGAGCAAACTTTTCCTTCTTCCTTTTCGAGAGCTGTGATATATTTTTTCCCCCTTATTATCGTTAGACTCTGTCCTAGCCGGCCTTATCACATGATTGTTTTAGCTTAAGTGTCATACAAATGTCGATGATGGCATCTATTCTATGCCAACAATGGCGTAGTTATGGGAGGCATGGGGCACCCCCCCCCCAATCGACTGGTGATAAAGAGAGAGAGGGGGGAGAGAAGGAAACGTGAATAAAATACGACCGCCTTTCAAACTAGTGATAACGCCAGTTTCCCTGTAATGGCTGGACCCACGCCACGGCACTTTATGCCAGTTAGCCACTAAAAAAAATGGCACATGCAGACTTATTGTCAGACAAATAGACGGGTAGCGTGGCAGCCGGGATTCGAATCTGGACCTTTTGATCAGCAGTCCCCCCGCGACATCACCACCTTTTTACGTCTTCATCAGTTCTGCATAATTATACAGTCGCTGAGAATCGCCGGTAACTGATGCTAGTTTTAATTCATCAAGCGTTGTTTCCAGGGCAACGTCGGCTATTATGTAATCGCCACTTCTGAGTGACGTGCTGACTTGCACACAGGCCATTACAGTCAGTGCGTAAGCTCGAAAAAATGCGTCTAGTTTATCCAAGTCTTCACGGGCGGGACTTCGATTTGACCTCAGAGGTCGTGATTGATTATGACATATTTTACACCAATTATTATTATTATTATTATTATTGTTATCATCATTATTATGATGATTATTATTTTTATTATTATTATTATTATTATTATTATTATTATTATTATTATTATCATTATTATCATTATCATTATCTTTTTATTATTATTATCATTATTATCATTATGATTATCATTACTATTATTAATATTAATTGTTTTTTCTTTATTACCGTTAGTCAACTTTATATTTCACAAACACCCGTGCCCTTAACGTATGTGGAAATAAGAAATACCGTAAATCTGATGGCAAAGGTACCTTATGTATTAAATAATCGTCGCCATTGTGCACTTTTGATTAATGGTGAGGAGTTCACAATGAATTGGGTAGACGGGTATGAGAAATATGAAGTAAATATATAAGATGATATTAATAAGCCAAGATCAGTAGTACATGGAGCTTATCTTGAAGAATACAAATTGATATACAAAACAGTTATGAAAAACATAATTAATATACGATCGACCGTGAAGAAACTTAGCTTGTACTCGAGATAAGAAACACGATCTGAAAACGTGCATTTTAGCTTGGCAACGGAATAATTACACTGTACCTATCGTAACCGCTTCGACCTTACTATGACGTCACAATCACTTATCATTTATCTCCAGCATAATGCACAACTGTTATCAGATGACAGGATTTAGTGAACATGTACACGATCTGACTGGGGCCTTGGGCGCCATGCCAAGGCCCACTAATTCACTTGTAGACAATTTCAAGCTCGAAATATTCCCATAGCAACGGAATATTCACTTACCTCTCGTAAATGATGAACGATTGTGACGTCATATTAGGGTGGAACAGAGCCGAAAGGTGTCATAAATTTCCCCTCTATGTATTAAGACAAGTATAATGGATTTCTGCAACCTGTTTAGCATCAATATCTTTATACGAGTGTTACTCACCAGCATGCAACAGATAGAAAGTAAAAATAAAAAAATTACAATTTTGTCAGTATGCATGTGTGAAGTGTCAGTATCAAAAACTAATCTATAATTATAATAACATGTTACTTTCGCTATATTAGAGTCAATTTCATAATGTTTATCATTCATGCACTGTAATGTAAGTTTATTATCACAACATCCCTTGCTCATGTAATCTAATTTTCTACGCACCAGGTGAAATTTCACTGCAAATGATATTAAAGGGAATGATGAGTATAATATAATTTATGATCATAGAACATTAAATGTCATGTAAAGTTTTGGTAAGCCCTCAAAAAGTTGTTGTCAGATTTCTTTGTTTTAAACAATGAATAGCAATATAGTAGTAATACTAAGATGCTGTGGAGTTTTTCCTTCCTAAGTGGAATATTAAAGGGCAATCCAACCTTGATAAGAAGATGATTTTTGTGAAAGCAGAAAAATAGGAAAAACAGGATGGTGAAAGTCTGAAAGATATCGGACAAGGAATAAGAAAGTTATGGATGTTTAAAAAATAAGATCACTAACTCTATGCGAATCTTAAATTGGCAATTTGTTGAGTTGATTGTGACATATGTGCGGACAACTCTACCGTTCGTCGTACAAAAAAAGTCATTAATTTGCGATTTTCTCCAAAGCGCCTTTACCCTCGGAGCAGTACTCAAAATATATTGTAGATAGTATTTTGTTATAGGTCCTCATAAAAGAAAAAGATCATGCTGATAATACATTTAGAAAAAATATGACATTTTAGTCATTTTGTGTGTTGGAGCAAATGGGGGAGTTGCCCGCCACTACATCACAGTGACATTACCTATTCGGCCAATTTGAAATTCCCATATGTATAGTCGGATTACAACTTTCAAAAATACCCAACTTTCTTATTGCTTGTCAGATTCTGTTCAAACCTTCACTAATCTGCTTCTCTGATTTTTCCTCTTTCTTTCAGAGCAACTTGCTATTAAGGTTGGATTTCCCTTTAAAAGAATATGGGGTACTAGTAAAAAGTAACTTAGATACCAGGGCTACGACGTAAATTCCAACAGCATCAACGTACACTACAAAGTGTATGTGTATGTAATACACACGTTTTCTTCAGACGAAGAGCTGAGATCTTTGTCCTGTGAGCCGTAGCAGTGGAAAATTCCTAGTGTAGGGCAGTGATGATAGTTTTGTTCTAGCGTTCCATTTACATATTCATACTAAAATTCATTGATGGAATATTTAATGACCTCGAACATGTATCATTTTGATAAACCCTATTCACAAATACAACTACACTTTCCAGTATTAAATATTTTTCTCATCGTTCTTTTTCTAAAAATATTTTTTGTATCATAATTTGTAAAACCTTATAGCAGTATATTTTTGTACGTGTCATATTTGTTCCGTATAAGGTGTTGAAATGAATCGTTTATTGCTAAATCTAATTCGTAATCATTTTGTATTTTCGTCTTGTTTACTTAAACCAGCCTATAATAGAATGTAGAGCCAGGTTATAACCAGGTTTTAAAAGCCGTATGGACATTTGTGTCACATGACCGGTTTAATGAACATCGGGCACGAATGGTAGTCATGTGTGATTGAAATGGAATATACCGGCATAGTATGGCTTCCGGTAGACTGCACTTTGATTGCGAAAATGTCCTCTACTTAATGCACGTATCGCTTTCATGGAAATTCTAAATCAATAAGGGAAAAAAAATCTTCAGTTTTCTTCTCTCGTCTATCTATTTTGGTATTCTTTATGATATTTTTACAATTTGCCCGACGTAAAAGACCATTTCAAGGCAATGAGTTATTTTAGCGTGACGTATATGTTTCTTGCATATTTTATTATATGAAAGCTTAAAAGGAAGGATACACTGAATACAGATGAATAAAGAGAAAGGTATTATGACATTAAAAACAAAGCAATTACAGAAAGAGAACAGACAAAAACGTAGGTTGTAGGTTCTCTTAAAAAATGTGAATTCACACGCAATTTACACTCCCCCTGGAGTCATATCAGTGATCACCTGTTTAGGAGTGAATATCGAGGGAATATGGATTGCTCTTTACAAAAGAAAGAGTGAAATTTCACTCTCTTTTCACTCTATTTTCACTCCCCCAGAAGTGACGTCATTGATCACTCGTTGTTTTTTTTAAAGAAAGTAAATAAAGGATTAAAACAGGTATTTAAAATAATAATAATAAATATGATAACATATTGTTCTAAAAATGAGTTTCAGGCCATGGGCCCTTTTACCTGCGCTTCTTCACTTGACAGTTTACAGCAGCATTGTATACAGAATGAGAATATAATGCACGAATACACGGCATTTCCCCAGTACTGCCAGTCCATTTCCCCATACCTTAACGATCGGTCTGTTTGATATGGATGCTAATGTAGTCATCTAACCGGCAACAAGTAAAAGAGGAGCACCGATTTATTCAAGGGGATGCCTCTCGAAGGAGGGCGGAAGAACGGCAAAGAACTTCCGGAGACAAGTCCGGCCTGAAGTATTCAGTGCGAGAAAAACAGAATGGTAAGATAGAAAGAGAGAGAGAGAGAGAGGGGGGGGGTTAGAGACTGATATATATATATAGAGAGAGAGAGAGAGAGAGAGAGAGAGAGAGAGAGAGAGAGAGAGAGAGAGAGAGGGATACAGAAAGCATGTTCACGTTTCATATCCATCCCAACCCCAAATTATTCTGGATTTATATAGCGGCTAACAGATGTCTCTAAGATTATTACCCAGGTCATCGGATTCATGGCTTGCCCGCACACAATGTATGCACCTTCTCCACTCCCTGGGGAGCATTCCAGCCAGGCGCCCATTTCACCCCCCCCCCCACCCCAAAAAATGTATGTAAATATATATATATATATATATATATATATACAAGACAAGATAGGAATGGAAAAAAAATATATGGGTGTATATATACATACACACACACACACACACAAACACACACACATATATTTATATATATATATATATATATATATATATATATATATATATATATATATATATATATATATATATATATATATATATATATATATATATATATACAAGTGTTATGGTTTAATATATACAAATGTAAGGAAATAAAATATACAACAGATTTGGCAACTCTCGTGGAAATAATTATTCTGAGAAATGAAAATGAGAGAATAATGGTCGCGTAGCTTAAATCAAAGGCATGAGGGCACGCCGCTTGTCACTGTTCAAAACTTACCTGCCCCCGACAAAGGAACTAATTAATGAGGATGAAGATTTGTTATTCTGTCGGTCAATTGAATCCGAAACCACTGGCCCGTCTCCGTGGGCTAGTGGTAAAAGCATTGGCGTTCTAAGCCAGTGGCCCGGGTTCGATTCCCAGCGGAGACATTTTTTCAACCTTTGCAAAAGTTTCAAAAGGGAGGACAGTTCTGGGGAACTTTGATTTAAGCTACGCAAACATTATTCTCTCATTTTCATTTCTCACTATAATATATACATGTATATGTAATAACAATGATAATAATAATGATAATGATAAATAATGATAATAATAATAATGATTGTAATAATAATGATGATAATCTGAGGTTTTTAACACTACTTAACGCGTGAGAGGAATAACAAGGCAAGGGAAAAATCTGAACATATCAAATTACATTTTCAGGTTCTATTAACGAATTTTTGGTTATGACATAGGCTTAACCTCAAGTTTTGTGGACAGTAGTATACCCTGAAAACACGATTCACTTTTTAAAGAAAGTGACAATGTGGGTATGTAAGCTAAAGGCATAAAGGAAGAAAAACCTCAAATTGAACGGTTTATTATTCTTCTTGAAACTCTCCCATCAGGTTTTCCAAGTATCCTAAGACAGATATCATGTAGCTTTCGAACCTTTGTAGTATATGGTAACCTGATTTTAATATATCAAGTAAAGAAGAGAATCGTAGAAGACGAGACTTGAGAACGCATCACACTTCATAGATTCTTATTGGGCTTAATTTGAGATAGAGGAAAAGCGATAGAGAGAGAGAGGGATAAAGAGAGAAAGAGAGAGAGAGAATACCTCCCTAAAACATTTTTTTTTTGTGCTTAACTACCGTATATTCAATGAAATTATAACTTTATATATTGTATTTTTGCATGTTTTTTTATATTTGTAAAACTATCACAATTCAGCCATCCGGCTGCAAAGATATTTTCTAATAAACCTTGAATTGAATTGAATCAATATTGTGTGCATGTCCAAGTTTCATAGACCATCAATACAGAGGTCAATGAAATCGGATAAATAGTAATATCCCGTCATCACCTTCGTCACACCCCCCCCCCCCATATTTACCTCCATCTCATTTATCGGTTTACTTTTGCTACATATTTTGATATTTTGCGTAAATTAATTGAATCATTAACCATTAATTTTAAACATCATTAAAAATGAATATCATTATCTTATTTCCGGTAGCGGAAAGGAAACATTTCTATTAATACAAATTCTGTTATTTTTCTCTTCCAGTGTACCGAAATATATTTTACCACTTATTTTGTTATTCCGTTTAGACTGATTTTGTTTGGTTTGGCTTTTATTCATTTTGTTTGTTGTCTGTTTGTTTTGTTTGTGTTTTTTGTTGTTTTTGTGGGTTTTTTTTTTACTCTTTGTGTTTGTTTGTTGTTGTTGTTGTGTTGTTGTTGTTGTTTTGTTTTTTTTTTGTTTTTTTTTCTGTTTTTTTTTTTTTCTGGGGGGGTCACTTTTTTACAGTCTCGTCCAAGAGGAACTTCCAATCGAGGCTACCGTTCATCCATGCATGCCTGCGCCTAAGCACACAGCACTGCAATTTTACACAGGTTCATGCAAACATTCAACAAAAGGAGTAACAACTCACAACATGTTGCTGTTTATCAAGTAAAATCGTGAAAAATATCTGACAAAATGTAACGGGCCTTATGAAAAGGGTTTTCCCCATCGCACATACCCCACTTGTATTTCCAATCTTCTTCATGTCCATGACTATATTTTGTCTCAACCAGCTCCTTCTTATACCATCTGTATTTGCGGTCTTTTCCATAGCTTAATCATCAATGTGATACACAATATTTCAATCACTTGTACTGCGTCTATTTTTAGATTGAGTATGGGATAATAGAAAGTTGAAATTTCACTTAATATTTTACGCAGGAATTCATGGAAATGCACTCGAATCATGTCATTAGGCAGATTTTTTTTCTCCCTCATATAAGCATCGCCTCGTAATTGAGAACGGTGAATGATATATCATACATTTGTATCGAAGTGCTCATCTTCACTATTAATACACCGCTGGTGAGGCAAAGTCTGAGATAAAAATCATTCGTCTGACAAAGACGGGCAAAAACAAAGAGGTCCTTAACTACCTTGTGTGCCCACGCAAGAAGACATGCTCTTTATTAACAAAGCCTCCGGGCGAGCTGGAGCTCCACAAAATGAGATTTCGGATTTCAGCGCCTTCTCGAGAAGCACAGTTCTCCGCTTGTATGTATACCAGTGTAGATTGGGTATTTAGCATTTCAGAATCTACCCCTGTTTCTCTACCCTTCACTCCATGTAAGCTGGAGGCGAAATTGCTTTATTTAGATGACATTACCCCGCGATTTGGGGGTAGGTGAAGTCAACGACTGCGTACTGATTTCTAGCGTAGCGCGCGGAGACTCAAGACGCGCGCAAACGAGCGCGCTCGCGAGTGCTCCCACTGTATGCAAAAAAACATGCAACAAGTATTCTAATAATCCACAAAAGCACCATATGGAATGATAACTCAATTCGGGTGATAAATGCGTTTTCTTTTCAAACAAACATCCTGTGGAGAATTGATCGGGGAAGACAAGCAAAGGTTATCGATTCTCTCACATTTCAATGACGTCTGTCGACTTTTAGATCACGGATTATTGACATTCCTTAATAATTATACCTGTATGATAATAAAGACCTCCACAAAAATCAAATATTCGCAAGAAAAATCTTGGGGGGGGGGGGGTTAGGTATTATAGTGAGAAAAATAAAAATTGATCACATTGTAAGTTATCAACGTGCATTTTGTTTCTGAGGGTATCTTCAGGTAAGAAATTATATTCATTTTGAAAATAAATTGAACTATGAAGACCTTTATCATGAAACTATAATTTCAAATAATTTATTTCTACAGCATACTACCTAAGTGGTTGAGAAGCAAGTATAATACTTGTATATACCAATGGACCTACGGGCGACAAAATAATTGAGGCTTAATGCCTTATCCAAGAGTACAACGCGCTGCCATTTCCTCGAACCTCCATCGCACTTTACCAAGAACAAACCTCTAACCACTGAGCCTTATCTCATAAGGTGAATATGTTAACATGATGAATGGCAAAGAGATGATGAATTGCATGATATTCACTATCTAAGCTAAAATATTACCAAAATGTGTCAGACAAGTCGACAGAAAATCCACTCAATAAGAGCGAACAGACGATCGATACTTTCATATCTTCTCTAGATTTCGCGCCATTTTCTAGAACTTATTTTGGACTCCACAATATTCACAGATGGCGGAAAGGTGCTACATTTTACTCTGTGAGAAAAGGGGGAAATTTCAGACCATTTATAAATTTGATAACATTCTGTATATTTTATTTATTTTTTACCTAAAAATTGGTAACAACGTAACTAGTTTGATGAAAAATGCTCAATTTTATTTTACAAACTAATAAGGGGCACATTTGCTTTACCTTTTTATGTCTAAGACTAGACGCATAATGGACGTTGCATGATTCTTGATTTTTTTAAAGTTTAGAAAATAAATCAAACAATGTGAAGCAGCAAATAATGCAAACAATGCGAAGCAGCATATTTTAATAGTGCTTTGATCGT
Organism: Heliocidaris tuberculata; assembly: GCA_025618425.1. NCBI lineage: Eukaryota > Metazoa > Echinodermata > Echinoidea > Camarodonta > Echinometridae > Heliocidaris > Heliocidaris tuberculata. Next base: position 31,031,562 of record CM046839.1, on the reverse strand, counting down.
TTCCAGTTCAGTAGACCTACAATGAAGGGAGTGCAACCAAATTAGGAAAATACCGGGCACATTTCTTTCTTTTTATTTTTATTTTACCAGAGCTATGATTACGGATTTCATAGTCTGTTAAATGAATTAGAATGAAAAAAAAAGGGTTCCAATTTAAAACCGTTTCTTTACCATGTTTAAACATATCTTTGAGAAAGAAACGTAGATACGTATAATATTCCTACGACACAACACAACGCCGTTCTTCATAAAAATACATCTTAAAACGACATTTCGATTCTCGTTTTGTGATTTGTGTATGTTTATAGTACACAATAGCGACCATTAACCTTTTCTAATACATCCATTTTGCTTGTCTTCTGCAGTATATAGCTTTGGAAACATCGAGAAGAGCATGTCCAAGAAAGAGATTGAGAGAGAAAAAACAAAAATTGGAAATTATTTCCCCAGGGAGGCGCAGTTTAGTTACGTTTAGAAGTGGTGATATCTTGGCAACATTCCCAGGCGCAACTGCGTGAAATTCTAGAAATCATTGTAAACATACAATGACAGCTTAAAACATTGGAAGGGTCGAATATACAAGGGCGATCATTTTTCATCTCGACTAATCAATCCATCTTTTTCAATCTTTCTGTTTTCATCTTTCTCCCCTCTCTCCGTCTCTCTCTCTCTCTCTCTCTCTCTCTCACACACACACACACACACACACATACGCGCACACATACAATGTACACACCCTCTCTGTCGACTCTCTGTCACCTTTTTCTCTCTGCTTTTTCTTGTGTGTGTGTGTGTGTGTGTTTTTTTTTTTTTTTTTTTTTTTTTTTTTTCATCACCGGCTTTTCACTCGCAATAGCTATATCTTCGTTTCGTCACATCTTACTGTTAAAGCTCCTTTGCTGTCTTTTATGAAACCCATTATTGACCAATATGGCCACACAAAATTCCCTCATACAATCATTTTATCAAATCATTCTTTGTATTTTATTGTCTTCTCACCAGTACTTAGCTCAATCATGTCATTGTTTAATACTATCGGACACAGTTTTACTCTTCTAGAACTGAGTCATCTTTTGTGTTGTATTCTTTAATTTGGAGCTACACTATCCCTATGTAGACCTTCACGTTACCCCCCCCCCCCCTCTCTCTCTCTCTCTCTCTCTGTTTAAAATCCTCTGTTATCGATCTAATCAAACCCTCCCTCTTTCTGTCTATATCTAAGCTATCTCTGCCTCTCCCTGTCTCTCATTTTCTCTTTATCTCTCCTCTCTTTCTCTCTGCATCTCTCTCCCCCTCTCCCCCTCTATCCCCATGTCCCTCTCTTATCCACTATCTACTCTTCACCGACGATTATGAAAGAATCGATCTTCCCTTGCGACTGCACTCACGGCTGTGTATGCATTAACCAGACGAGCCCATCTCATTCGTGTCTCCGCGAAGAACCAGGGGTATCGAAACACAACCTCTACCCGAATGCAACCCCGCCAAGGTTGGCGATAAAGGCCTCTCTTAGATACGTCTGGGGGTCAATGACGTCATCCGTGTGTAACAACACTGCTCCTTCTTCTCTGAGCGCTCCGAGCAACGCATAATGTGCATGGCTTGACAGATTGTTATCCTTCCTTGGGAAGGGCTCATGGGGCCCGTTCACATATGGGCTGAACATGCAGCACATTCAACATGTTCACAGCGAACCGTGGCTAATACACCGTCAATTCTCCATCACGCGAACACGGCCAGAATGCAGTTGAATACTGGGCGCTTCGCGGAGTAGTTTGAGTTATATGTGAAATTACCTTTATACGGATGAGAGCGATATAACAAGATGGACTAACACAGAGACAAGTAGACAGGCTTAGGGGACACATCACTCTTAATTGACAAAAATAAAAACCTACTTTTTCTAGAGAGAGTCAATAGGGACGTTGGAATAAACACAACCCATGCGACAACCGAGAAAAGAGAAAGAAAGAGACACAGACTTACCATGAGCTTGAACCCTGAGGTATCTTGTGAGTACAAATGAAAATCAGTGTTGTTTCTGCTGCCATTGCCATTGACCCACTGCCGGTGTAATAACATTTAGATAAATTCACTGATGTCGTGTCAACATCGTAGTAAGCTCGTTTAGTAGTCGCATGCGACAAGTTATGAAATAATCTTAATAATCAATCACATTGTTGAAAGTTTAATCCAGACTGATGTCGCAACATGCTCACTACGAACTTACTACGAACATAAATCACTGTATTACGTTCGTAGTAAGCTCGTAGTTTAATCTTATTGATAATTTCAAAGTTTCTTGAGGGTCCATGCATCTATGTCATTTAGGCTACATTTAAACTTAAATCGTTTTATTTCACAGATTTGTAAAAAAGTGGCTTATCCAGAAATTCGCAAAAGGGGGTGAAATGTGCTGCCTCGCTGCCGAAGGAGGATGCTCTCCACAAATGTTTAAAATTGTTTTGTGAAATCTTAGGTAACGGTAGGTGTTATAATAAAGAGACATTCCCTCAATACTTTATTAGATCAGAGATATAGGGTTAGGAGTAGGCCTGGTTGTAATTGGGTCTTAGGTCAAGTTCAGGATTAACCCTTTCAGGACAGGAATTATTTAAAGGCTAAATTGATCACATTTTGTTCTTCAAATTGGCAACAATAATATTTTTCTTGTAGTACTACATAGTTCTTATAAGGTGTAATGTTTTTGAAAACAATTTACATAGTTACAAATTTTGTCGAAAAGTTGAAAAATTGCCAATTTTGATGAAAAACAATGATTTTGAACCTCTAAATGTGTTGCCAATTTAAGGATTTTAAAGCTTATTCTTGTTTTAAAAATTCCTGGCATCAAACGCAATATGGTAATGCAACAAAAATGGACATAGTGTGTGCAGAAATTTTTGCTCTTTCTACTCATGCATCTGGTATACTTTTTAGAGCTCTTAATAAAAAGTTATTGAGGCAAACCACAAAATGTGGTCAATTGTCTTGAAAGGGTTAACGTTATCTGTACTGTTTGGTCAAGGGTTGAAATTAGAAATTCGATTAGTGAAGGACACTGTCAGCAGAGCAGTAACTGCCGCCGGAGCATTTATAGCAAAAACTCTTTATTATATTTCGAGAGGCCCCAGCAAGTTGGGGCGTTCGCCGGCCCCACCCTATGCTCTATGCTGGATACGCCACACGCCATCGCAGGAGTGGGCGGGTAGCGTACAGGCTGAGGAGCGCATTACTGATACAAGTCAGAGGCTGATGTGACAATTACTAGTCATCAGGCCATGTAAAAGCCAGTCACCGTACCCGACCCGAGTTAAGATGTGCATCAAACCGATAGCTGATTTTCAAACATATCTGCTCTGAGAAAGGGTATACCTAATGTGGTCGTATCTAAAGGGATGGCAACATCCCCCCCCCTCTCTCTCTCTCTCTTTCTCTCTCTTCCTCTCTTCCTCTCATCTTCCACCTCTATAACATACTCCTTTCTGTCACCCACCGAGACGGTTAACAATGTTTTTCGGCAGAACAAATTACTCTCTTCAAGTAAAAACTGAGACAAGCTTGCGAAGATTCGACAAACATCTTCTTACTCTCAGGGCGACACAAGGGTTGGTTGTTGTTGTTTTTTGTTTTTTGTTTGTTTTGTTTTGTTTTGTTTCGTTGTTGTTGTTTTTTAAAGTGGAGGAGGGGTGTGGCAAGGAAAATTGTTGTGGGTAAAGGAAAAAATGTAGCATCTTTATATTGTTGGGCCAAGGAGGTAGAGAGAAGTGTTGGCATAGAGGCTTTTACTTGAGGGGGGGGGGGGATTGGTGGGCGTATGCCCCCTGTCCCCAATGCTCTGGTCAACTGTGTCTCTGCTGAGATCAGCAGTAAAAACCTGGATCAATAATACCGCCAAGGATTAGTGCCCGTCAAGGGAGAGTGTCCTTCCTAAAGCATCGCACAGTCAAAATCTAGGCTAAACCAATCTTAGCAACAGCTTAACTTAGCGCCATGCAAGCCCTCCGCCTAAAAGGATTCCTTGAAAGTGAAATACAGAAGGAGGGGGAGTGTGTGAGAGAGAGGGAGGGAGAGAGAGAGAGAAAGGGGAATGAGAGCTTTTTGAGAGACAGCAATGGCGGCTCTACGCAGTTGAAAAACCGTCCTGTGCCCCCCTTTTTGAAACTCAACTAGCATACTAAAGTAGACAACCCGAAAATTGCCCTCTTGATTTTGAACTTCTTCGACATTGTGCCCCCTCTTTAACAAAAGAGACCGTAAAAGCTATAACTATATATTTATATATATATATATATATATATATATATATATATATATATATATTATATATATATATATAATATAATATATATATATATATATATATATATATATATATATATATACATGTATATATATATATATATATATATATATATATATATATATATATATAGTTAAACCTGTCTTAGCGGCCACCTGCTTATAGCGGCCACTAAAAAATCCCCCGCAGAAAATTACTGTGTTGTAGACCCTGCATATAGCGGTCACCTGCCTAACGCGGCCAGCGGCCACCCATTATGTATCCCGTGGTCAATATCTGACCGCGTATAGCGGCCGATAATATCTAGTCGAGCCGTAGCTTCATGCACAAAAAGTTAGCTTTTTGCCGTGGTCTGTTTAACGAGTGTCCGATTCCTAGCTCAGTCACACTCTCACACAAACGCCGTGAATAGATTCTACAACGGCCAAGACGTACATACTGATTTCATGTAACTGGATCTAAAAGTTTTACCAGATTGCCGACTAATTAGAGATTTAAAGTCTTTTGAATAAGAACTGAGCACTAGTATTGTTCGTTTACGATAATCTTCCCACCTCCGGCCATCCCCTGCACTCGTATTGTTCTCTTAGCTACCTAACGTAACTGAAACAATAGGTATCGGCATTGATATCGCATGGGCGCAATACTACAGGCTCGTACACTTACATACTAATTTTTAATTTTTAAAAGAATTATCAAAAATGTGACAAAGAGTTAAAACTTTCGAAAAAAAAAAAATTAAAATGATTTTTATTTTTTTAGAAATTGAAAACAGTAAAATACTACCCAATTTTTTTTTTTTTTTAGAAATCAATTATAACGATTTCATGTACGAGCCTGTCCGGCTCAAAAACGGCGGGAAAACTCGTCTACCGGCGATCCATTGTCGACGTTCACACTTTCGGCGAATCAAGTGAGCACCTACTGTCGTCTGTTCTCAAAAACAGTTAAAACTTCTTTTAAACCGTTCGAAAGACAAATATTTATTGAATCAAAATTGATTGCAGGCTTTTATTTAAAAAATTAACTTGTAATTGTCATTTATTGACAGGAAGCAAAAATCATTAGACATCGTTTTTAGACTTTAAAAAAGAAGATAAGCAGTCTACCGGTACGTACGTAGTAACAGGGAAAAAATCATTTTACTCATATTGCTCGTAGATCTATCGTTTTTCTCATTTATTGACAACAAAGCACATTATTTTGGCATTTTATCTCGTATATAAATAAATATGTAGATCTATAGCTTATTTCCAAAGTGATATTGATGCATGTACACTCCAAGTGATGTTGTTAGTGTATAAATGCCGGTGTGTAAAAATTCAAAATGGCCGCCGACTTGTCTATAGTGGCCACCTGTCTATAGCGGCCACTTTTGCCGTTTCCCTTAGGTGGTCACTATAGACAGGTTTGACTGATAATTTTGTCTTTGAACATCATTATCAGTCATTATATCGCTGGGTGGAAAATGGTAAGTATGAATTAATGTTTTGTCAAAGGACAGTAATTCAGTACCATGGCTCGAAACCCCACAACCTTTGCATCTCGAGTTAAGTGTTTCAACCACTCAACTATATCACTTCTAGTGGATTACCTTCAAAGTGACGACAACTGGAGTCTCACCAAAGGATATCAGTGCCGTGATGAGCTCCGAACCCACAAACCTTTGCATCTATATCTCCAGCCAAGCGTTCAAACCACTCGACAACCACACCTCTAGTGCTTTACCTTTAAAGCGAATCAAGAGTTCTCGTAACCATGAACAAGAACAAACTTGTGGCCTTTCTCAATCTTTTGATTCTAACATGAAGGAGTTTACTACTAGCAATATCAAATGAAAAGGGGGAATGCCCTCGCATTCCAAATATGACTAGTTTTAACAATCTGCAGTCAAATTTTGAGGCCACATGTCTGTGCAGTCCAATATATTCATTTCTGTGTGCAGTGGGGCTTTTTTTTTTTTTTTTTTTTTTTTTTACTGTTTGTGATTTTCAACAGGAAAAAGTCACTACGTTATCATTTCAAAACCTTACAATACACAATTTGTATTTACCACATATTCAACCATTCCAAATAACTTCTAGACAGTTCCTTTCACTCTAAGTAATCGCATGATCAGTACTCAGCCTTATCTTCAAAAGCGATGAAGGAAGGGGGTGTGTTGATAGATACCTGATGGAGGCAAGCTGGTGGATGAGATGGAGTGAGAATGAGTGATGGTCTCCCAACATGCGTAAATTACGTGGTGTTATTTCATTGAGTCGCCTATTCCAGGAATGCAAAAGGCGTTATGATGAGGCACCCTCCTGTCATTTACATGAAGCATCAAGTTATTCGAATTTGAATGGACCCGTCTTCACATTACTTGATAGAAAATATGAACATGTCCTCTTTGATCTCTCTCTCTCTATCTCTCTCTCTCTCATAAATCTTCATGAGCTCTTTCACCTCCTGTCCGCCCCCACCTCTCTCTCTCTCTCTCTCTCTCTCTCTCTCTCTCCCTCCCTCCCTGTATCTGTCTCTGCCGTCTACTTTGCAGGCCTGAATCATTCTACTATATCAACACGATCGCAAAGACTTTCGAGAAATCAACTGAGAGTTATTTCAGAACCTTCATGTACTAGTATTTCCAATACGTAGAAATCTAGTTCGGATTATGTAATAGGTCATGCTTGGTAATGTTCGAACATTTCACGGACAAGGCTACGGAAAATGCATTAGGTTGATTTTTCCGAAATTCTTCGCGATCGTGTTTGTAATCCTTATCGAAGTTTTCCCCAGTTGTTGTTTTTTTTCCGAAAGAATCTTTAAAACAAATCAAATATATCAACACCCCCCCAAAAAAAAAAAAACACAACAAAACAAAACAAAACAAACAACAACAACAACAACTACAAACAGTAATACAAAATAATAAAACTGTCAAAAAAAACCAACTCTCAATGTTTTTCATTTTGACGAATGGGGTGAAGAAAAATTAACTTCGCCGGCAATAATTGAGATTAACTGACGGAAACTCTGAATGGGGATGGGGGGGGGGGGGGGGGGGGGGGAGGGGGGTAACATACCCACTGCCACTCTTTATCCAAAATGTCTTCACCTTGCTGTCGCCATGTAGTATCCATTAAGGTAACTTAGTTATTCACGACGCCGTGTGTGAATTGGTGATAGATTGGAAGGTGCGCGGTATTCGACTACACGGAGTGAACCGCGTTCTTTAAGAATCTTATGTCCGGGATACGAGTATTAAAGGTACACACTCGGATACAAAGGTTTCAATTTGCTCCACAGACTGTATATCCAGTATGCACTGAAAAAAAAACAGGGTGTGAAGTTTGATTTTAAAAGGTTCAATTTTCATTCGTTACGCCCCTGGAATATACACTGTCACAGAGGACCAAGCCTATAATAGCTAAGAATGGTGTATTATTGACACTAAGAAGTTACAAAATGCATAATTAAGGGAGCAGAATGTACGACTTGAATTCTGCAAGGTTCCATTTTGCACCCTATGGGTGCTAATCTACTGTACATATTTATGGTGACATTTAAACCTTCATTTCATAGTGCGTAAACTCGGGTATGCTCGCAGTAAAAGTGTATTTAGGAAAACGTCCGAAGGTCGTTGTGAATGGTTGTTTATGCAGTAAATTACAATACTCTAAACGGATCATCTCCTGGTGGTTGGCATCTGTTACTTGCTGATCATCCTTCGATTGGATAGCTGACCAAGTGGAGGGTCAGCAATTATTGGAGTAAAGTTGAGTGGGTGCGAACCACGTAGAAGATAAGAAATCACCACGGGCTCAACAGAAAGTGGATATAACTTTTTAAAATATTTTTTCAAAAGCACCAACAAAAATTCACGGATACGCACAAAACGGGACTATAAATCGGCTTCAGGCTAGTCCAGGGGGCGTTTCATCAAACTTATCATCAATGACAAGTTGCAATAACTGTTATAAGCTACTGAAATCCTTGCATCTGATTGGCTGAGAGCAAATTTGTCGGTAAAAATCAACGACAAGACACGTGATGAAACGCCCCCAGGCATAAGCGATGCCCTCATTTCCACTGATCAACAAGCCCAATTAGTGAGTAATTGCGATAAGTATTTAAATCGTACTTGTAAGTCATTGTAGTTTTTAATATTAAAAGAAGAAAAATCGGTTTGAGATCAAGGCAAGTATTTGTCATCCTGATCATTACCAGGAGGCGAGACTGCCTTTAAATAATCTCGTGAACGTCTTAAGAATAAGCTGGAATTGTATCTGAGCCAAGAGCTTGCATAATGTATGACTTGCTGCAGGATTAATGGAATAAACATGTCCTGGTGTTTCTCATATAAGGAAAACATTGTCCATACTCCATTGGCACTGTCTGCGCCAGCAAATGAAATCAAAATGTTTGTCTTTATTTTCTTAATAATATTTATAAAGTTCAAAGTTTTCAGGATTCGTAAAACATGGAAATGTTTTGACAAAGCATTTATATGCAAGGACCTTTCCAGGATACAAGGGTAATTATCTAACCCAATTATTATCCCATTAATACACCCCATTTCCCTCGACAAAAAGACAAACATTTTGGAAATATCATTTAGCCTATAAGCGTCACCAATAATAGATCTCATGACAGAGTGATTTTTATTTAGAAGGCCACCATCGACATCAAACAACTCGCTCATGGTGACGGTCTCCTGCGTTCATAAATCTTGTAAATTGCAAAATGTTAATTTTCCATATTGTATTTAAGAAGTAAATTGTTAATGTCTGACAATGTGTTTATATACTTTTTTCCTGTAATATTATTATAATTTTGTATCATGCTATTGAACGCGGAAATAAAATCAATCAAACAAACAAAAACAAAATAACTTTTTTGTGGTGAAGCCTAAGTCACACTACCAAACCGATATCAAACCGATTCCACACCGTGCCGTGCCGTGTAATGTAAATTTTTGATCGACACGTTATCGGTCTGATGTGGGTCTCGCTGGTATGACTTGGGGTATGATGAAAGAGTTGTTTCATAATGAGTGGTGGTGTGATGGTGTCGGAATCTCGGGAGTTGCTGAAGGTGACTTTGAGGACGGTGTTGTTGAAGTCCTTGGTGCGAGTGATGTTTGCCTGATAAATGTGCTGATGCGGTCTGGATGATGGTGTCGAAGGAAGTGAGGGGATGGTGATGGAGGAGATAGCGATGAACCTTGGTATGGTTGCCGATGATGCTTGACATTAAGATAACATTACCGTTGGATAGAAGATAAAATCGATGATGCCTGACATTAAGAGTATATTAAAATGGGAGAAGATAAAATCAGTAATGGTGACGATGATAAGGAGGAGGAGAAGGATGGTAACTAATGATGATGATGATTGCGATGACGGTGATGATAACCATGATGATAAGACTGTTACGATGATTGTTGTGATAATGACAATGATGGGGGGGGGGGGGAGGTAGTTAAATGTTCCATATAACAAAAATTAATTCAAAAATTATGAGGCAACTGCCGCCTCCTCCGATCGACGCCCAAACGTATAACGTCTGGGCACTATACAGTGCGTAACAGAAAAAAAATGAAACCCTGAAACAAAGGGTTATTGTGACCTCACTACGTGCTCTACGACAATAATTAACTATTTTCCATAAACTATAAGTATTATGCTTTCAAATGATATCTTGATGGCATCCATCCGTACATGCTTTACAGAGCAGCAGCATTTTGAAAATGATATGGAAAACTCAGTTGTGCCGGATTTGGGTAAAACCGTGAAAACGTTTACATGCGAACATGACCCAAATGTAACATGACTTTTAAAACCCTATGAGAAGACTGTTTTCATCTGTTTCTTTCAATAATTAGGGTAAGGATAATACCCTCATCATGAATTCGTACCTGCAATCAAAGTATTTTTTGCATTTTCTGAAGTGAAGTTTCTTTTAAGAACAAAGCGGACAGAAAGGTGATATTTTTCATAAAAGTAAAGTAAGTGGCACTTTCCACTGCCAGATGGAAATAAAAGGTAGAAAGGGCACATAAGGCAGAAAAATACATGTATCAAGATAATGGCAATTTCCCACCTCATGAGGAACTCCTTTTTCCATCACACGAAGGGCACTTTTTCATCTTTTGAGGGCTATTTATTGATTTTAGAAATTTAGGGGGCGTATGCCCTACCACCGCTGGAAATTTATATTGACCCGTGTTTTATGAATTTCTGATTGAATGCATGTCATCACACAAGGGAATTTCACGTACCATATCTCTTAAAGCTGGTATTTCTATTTAGTCATTTTCGCTTGTGATACTAACGTCTTCACGGTTTTACCCGAATCCGGCACAACTGAGTTTTTACATGTCATTTTCAAAATGCTGCTGCTTGATAAACCACGTAAGGATGGATGCCATCAAGGTATCATTTAGAAGCATGATGTTTCTAGTTTATGGAAAATTAAAAAAAAGTTTTGTCATAGAGCACATAATGTGGTCACAATGACCCTTTGTTTTAGGGTTTCGTTTTTTTCTCGGACGCACAGTATAAAAAAGGACTATATCTGATAAGAAACCATGTATAATTACAACCAATGATAACATATTGAAAGGAATGACGTCATTTATAGAGATCCATAGCCAGTGGACCTACACCTTAATATCAATTTAAAAAAGGAAGAAAAAATTCTTTGGAAGGAATTAAAATGAAATGACAAGGGCTGGTGAAGTGATGATTAATGTATCCCTTTTCTTTGACTATGGAAATGTCAATTTCCTTAACTTCCTCTAGAAAAAGAAAACAGAAAACAGTTTTTATCCTGAAGTCTTTACAATTATGTATATCATAATAAAGTGTATTAATACACTCTGGAAAAAAATTACACATACATACACACAAAACAACAACAACACACACACACAATACAAATTGTGACAATAATGGCTTCACGGGGATACACAACCGACTCTACATACCAAGACACTAAAGAAGCATTATGTATGTGCCACATCATGATCACCATGACTTGCGAAGCTCTAGTCAAACACTAGCATGCTTCGGTACAATTATGTCTTTGTCCCCGATTTCATGCATGCGCCAGGAAAAATACACAGGCGCTCTAAAAATAGGCTCCCTGCATTTTAAAATACCCAGAACCCATTGCGAGGAGCATCATAATTTACAGATAATCTATCCGTGATGACGTCAAACGGGGAAGCCTCGAAAACTTGTTTAGATTTTATCGTCTTAAATCAACAAGCATGCATACGGGCATAGCGAGAGGCCCAGCTCACGCGGCAGGCCGTGCGCACTCCTCCGACCGCCGCTGCATCAGCGCAACAGGTTATTCGCCGTGGAGCCTACTTTATAGTGTATACATTCCCCAAAACATGCATTATGACGGAGAGAGAATGTCGCGCTACACGGTCGAATAATGCACCGGGCATAATGAGATTTTGCTGCCATTTCTAGAACTCTCTCGCTTTTTTTGTCTTATTGTCTGTGTTGAAGAGGGTTTTGTGTATGTATACAGGGGTGATGTTTAGATACAGTAAATATACATGTAAAACAAATACAGGCTCTTAGAAAATAATTTTCATAATGCTTCTCTTTCTCTCTCGCTTTACAATTCAGCTAGATACTTGGAAAGACCGAGCTTACTACAAAAATTAAGAGATGCCATTTTCAAAGTCTCAGTTTTCCATAAAAATAGGCCTTTCCGCCAAACCGATTATATATCAGTGGGCCTAAGTTTATTTTTGTTGGACTTTTGCCGGTGGATTATAGACTTTTCCACACTGATCTGATTTGAATTTATTTAAATTTATTTACCAATATATAAAAACATATAAATAATAACATAAATGACGACTTGATTAAATGATGCGGATGTATAGCTCTGTTTGGCTTTGCCATTACAGCACAACTGTTCTGTCGAGGAGTCTACAAATAATAAAACAAGCAAGATAAAATGTGACCAGGCACCACAAAACCACCAAAAAGTCGCACCGTGTGATTTTCAGTTAGAGCTCAATCAATGTGTTTTTGGTTGGCATGGTCAAATTTTAGTTTCGGATATTCCCTGAAAGAGTATACTTTTTTCTAAGTAATCTAAAAATTTGGAGGCACCAAAACAATTTAAAAGTGGTATTTTTGACGGTTTTGTATTAACTTATGTTTGTCTTCTCTGGATTTTGTTGTATCACTTTTCTTTTTTACGACCCTGAATACTTGTCTCATTTTGATCTCCCATAAATTTAAAAAAGAGTAAGTTCTTGCATTGATACTTGTGCACTGTCATGAGCAGGGTGTGCCTAATTAGTATGCCAAGTTTTAGGACAATCTGATAATCCCTTCATAGAAATTCCTATTGAGTTCTTATCCTCCTTTTGTCATCTTAGCACAAGACCTTGTAAGTCAGAGTGCTTCTATAGACTGCAAACTTTAAACCCTTATTTCTCAGAAGTAACATTCTGAAGGACTGTGCATTCTACCCTTTGTACAGTGAGTTATAAATATCCAATGCTAATGAGTTATATATCATTTTAAAGCTGAGAATCTCCTTTTTCAGAATCAGATCTTAACTAAAACTTCATATCAGGCGACTTTTTGGTGGTTTTGTGGTGCCTGGTCACAAATTATATCATATTACCAGTGTATGAGTTAAAATTAGTGGTATTTTTTGTTTACTGTTTACCTTCCCAAAGCTTTGTATTATTCGTAAACCTTTAAATATAAAACAACATAATTATTTGCTTAATGCTCATCATCCGCACAAAGTGTAAATAAGATTCATGCTGTATATACGTGGAAAATCCTCTTAAGTACAAAGATGATTATGCTTAAATTTCCACTTGATTGATATATCAGTAGACATAAATATGTATAAAAAGTTGTTCAGGCGTATCCATTTTGCCACTTGGCACAGACTTAACACACAAATCCCATACAGAAGAGTATTTATGAGGCAAACAAAGAGTTAATAATAACTTTGGATTTTTTGCGATTTGTGCAACACCTCAGTCACATCTCACAACTCTTATTCCCATTTTCCAATAAACCTTATTTGCTTTTTACTGTATATAGTACACTTATGTAATTCAAACATATCTATCTAATCTTTTTATATTCTTCTCTTTCTCCGAACCAACCCCATCTCTCTTTCTGTAAGCCTCTCTCTTGATCTCCCTTTCCGTCATACTCTCTCTTTCTTTCTCTCTCTCTCTCTCTCTCTCTCTCTGTCCCTCCTCCTCCTCTCTGTAACCCATTCCCCTCACTTCATCATTATCCCAACGCCACTTCGCTTTATCCTCTTGCTTTTTCATCACCATTTGTCATAGTTGTGCCTATTTCATAAATGGGCTGCCAAGGGCTGTCAAGATAGGGGCGGATCCAGGACTTAATAGAGGAGTGAGAGAGAGGAACACAGTTTCTCCAATTAGCTGACATGCAAACATAGGGGGGTATCACCGGTGCCGTTGGGGTAGAAAATTTGAAAGGGATACATTTTGGGGCTTGTGTACTTAAGGTATGCCGGCTGGGTTTAAAAAGGGGGCATGTGAAGGCAATATTCCCTCTCCCCCCCCCCCCCGCCAGTGTATCAAGTAGCCTAGACATGTACCCGTCACCAACCAAACTCAGCTAATATCTCCTGACCTGCTCTGTTTATAGAATGACCTCTCATCGCAGGGTGCTTGGTTACATTTGATTTGCGACATTAATTAAATTTCTGCAAGAACACGGAGCGCGCAAACAAAATCTCCGCGTTTAAAGGCACGGTCTCGTCTGCTGTTTACAACTCAATCTAGGAATAAGAATGTGGCATAGCGTATAGACAAGCCATTGAGGGGCGCACTGAAATCGGGGGTGAGGGGGGCAACGTTTCTACAAAAAATATGAAATCCGAACTTAAAAGGCCGACGATAAGGGGGAGGCTATGTGAGGCATCTTTTCATCTCCTTTTGTCGTTCAATTCTCCCCTCCCTTTCTCTCTCTCTCTCTCTCTCTCTTTCTTTCCTTTTCTCCGCCATTCCATTGTGGGGGACGTCCCCCTCCCCCTGCGCTCCCTTATAGCTACGCCACTCGTCGCCACGACACGGTGGAATTGCCGGCTCGAATCTGATAATCAGAACATGTCAATTTAGAAATTTGTTTAAGATTTGCAGCGAGTTATGGTCAATAGTATTAGCTCTTTACTTGTCAAACCGTATGGATATTAGGATATAATTATATGTCATATGTCCACATCTAACCTAGACGTGAAGAAGGGGCGGATCCAGGGAACACGTAGGAAAAGAGGGGCACGTGCCCCCTTTAAAACCGGGTCTTGCATACCTCACGTACCCCTACAAAATTTCATGTGCCGCGGCCCTTATAATTGTGCTTTTCAAATATTAGAGGCAAATAGGAATTCTATATTGGGATATCTTACTCTTTTTTTCTTTTGGTACTTACAGAATGTGTTTTCTCTTATTAAATTAGCACCGGCAAAAGGCGACAATTTTTTTTCTGTTTGTTTGTTTGTTTGTTTGTTTCTTTCTTTCTTTCCAGATGTGTTTTGAGTAAATTATCACCTTCGATTTTATTGTGCCCCCATCCCCGTTTTACAGAATCTTGTATCCGCCCCAGCGTATAGGCTCTGCACATCGTCATTAGATGTGAACATATTCCTCCAATATTACGAAAAGGTTGGTCTACATAAAACCGTGAATCTCTATCTAGACAACCGATACAGTATAGATGTTAGATTTATGTTAAATGCAATAATTTTTCTCTCCAACTATTATCATGTCCACTGTAAACCAAAAGTTCTAACTTAATCTAAATTCCCTTGATGTCAAGCTCACCTGGTTAATAATATGACTACTGAAGGTTGGCCTACTTACATGGTTCAGGTCCTGGTGATCATCATAAATTAAATGTGGAAAACTTGAACTCAAATGGTATCCAATCCGAGTTTTCTAATTAGAGTTGGGGGGGGGGGTTCGAAGTTACTTAGAACATACAGAAAATTACTCTTTCAAAGAAAATACGTCTTAATGTGTCGTAACATTGCAGACAATTTTTGATCGTCTTCTTGATCGATACTATAAGACGGGAGCCGGCAAGCGATCGTATCTGGTGTCACAAAATCCTTTTCTGTGTTTCTCTCTTACTGTTACAAATACAGGCAGCGAGCTACGTTTTTTTAATAACCTTTTTCATTTAAATAAATAAGCAAATTGCTAATGAATCCATCTATTGCCTGTCCTTTAATGCTGCATCACATACTGACAAGTGATCGCAATGAAATCCGCTCCTTAATAACATCAGAAGTGGTTCACCATTTAATTTGATTTATCCCGTGATAAGCTCCATAAAAATCGTAGCACATGTTTTCTCATTTCCTTTTTCATCAGTAACGGATACTAGTTGCCATCCACATCCCATGTTTACCTAGCTCTCTGTAGTAGACAATGTCTTTTAATATTACTTTGATACACACCATTGCTAGGTGGGCGGTGGTTGGTGGTTAAATTGACCATATCTCATT
The DNA here is from genome assembly GCA_025618425.1 of Heliocidaris tuberculata. NCBI lineage: Eukaryota > Metazoa > Echinodermata > Echinoidea > Camarodonta > Echinometridae > Heliocidaris > Heliocidaris tuberculata. Next base: position 31,015,730 of record CM046839.1, on the reverse strand, counting down.
ACATCGGCGTCTTAGGATGTCGTACAATTAGAATCTTCTCCAGTTGGGATTATAATAAGTGAAATGTTCCCTCGTGGTTTTAATGTGAAGCTTAATGAGTGTATCGATTGCGCATTTTATTCTGATTAATGACTGACTGCAAGTAACCGCTTTGTGTCGTTGGCCTATAAAGACCGCTATCAGCAGTCGATTCCTATATGAGTTTTATCCATTATTTATTCATTTTCTATGCATTTATTTATTTCTATATTTGTTAACAATTCATGTATTCATTCATTCGCTTATTTGCTTCGTTAATTCCGACAATTATAATAATGGATGGCCCATTTTACCTTTAAAAATTTGGTCTTCCATGAGGGCCTTTTTCCAACATAATGATTTCAAATAATTTTGTGAGTGAATAAATTATGTGATTAAACCCAAGATTATTCCAAGAAGGAGATTTAATATCATCATTTACATTCATAAAACTCCCAAACCATTTACTCTATGCACTTTCCAAAAGAACGACACGATAACAGTTTCAAAATAAAAAAAAACAAAACAAAGAAAACATAGCATTTTAAGGAATGCACTTATATATGCACTATGCACTTTGTTTGCTCCTATATCTTTGTAAGACTATAATTATCTCTGTCCCCTTTGGGAATTAAGAATAACAAACGTATAGCTCTTTTATTCAGGTTCGAGTATAGTTCACTTTATAATGGGTGACATAATTTTACTTGAACTCTAGGTGAAAGTTGTATTCATAATTTATCATATTTCATAATGATAATTCCATTTTTGCAGTTGTAGAAAGAAAAGCTACCTATATTTTCTTTATGAAATTACTTTCATATAGTTGTTTCTTTGCTGTGCTGATATTGTAAATTCGTTGTGAAGTGTGGAGCTATGATAGGTTTGAACTTACTTTGAACTCACCGTCGACACCAACTAAATTCATTCTCTGCCTCAGTAATGAGATACGACCTATAAAGAAAACAAAAAGAATCGTGCAAAATTTTATTACAAATGGGCCAGGCCATTAAACTGGGCAATGAGTTTTCACGCCTTATATTCATTCATGTGATTATGGTCTAATTTCATAATGCTGAAAAGCAGCATTGTGGAGACACCTAGAAGATAAGGCCGTGGACATGTTTTCAGGGTTTCAGCAAGAGAAATGCGATATCCCAAATGATATCTTGTTAAATACGTGCGGTAGAGAAATCAGCACTAAACAACTCCCATGTTTCGTGTATATTTTAGATATCCATGCACTGTAACGATTAAAGATAGATTTCAACTGTTTACTGTTTCTATGCCCCCAAACAAAAAACACACACAAACAAACAAACTAAACAAAAACTAAACTAAACAAAAACAAAACTAAACAAAAAATGCGACATGTGAAGACAGTGTTTTCCAATGATATCGAAGAAGGAGATTGGTATTCATGTCATGTGATGTGGAGCATTCAGGCATTCAACTAGCTTTCTTAATACCATTCTTTCCACTGCCACCCTATCCTAATGATATAACAAGACCTAAGGCACACGCATGCATACACAAGCTTCAAAATCTATCCAACTTCCACTCCATATCGGCTAAAAATAGTCCAGCCCGACAGCAACGGGTCCTAAATTGTAACAGCGATCATGAATTATGCATAAAAGCTATAGATACTGCAATCGTGTATTAGCTTCACACAAAAAGTGACAGTTCCAATATTCTTCCATCGATTACAAATTTCGATGTCAGTACAATTCTAATCAGTGATATTGTTGAATATTGACATTTTTTTGCCTAAAATGGGGGCGGTCGATACTTTTTCTGTCAACTGATCGTCACATTTCTCCTTGGAGACCGTTACAAATTTAATTTATACCCTAAGATATACGCCGTATATTTTGTCAAACCATCAAAATAAGTCACTCAAAGTCTTCTCAATCAATATCATTTTGCGGCAGTAAACTCAGTACAATTATTGTGGATCAAATGGTTAGCGGTTCGAGTCCCCAGTGAGAGCATTGTTGTCCTTTTGCAAGACATTTACATGTATCTATATTTTCCACTCTCAACCCAGGTGAAGGAAATTGGTACCTGTTATAGGGATAACTTTTAAAAATAATTTTAGCAGTTGGGCTAAAGTCATGGTATTTATTGTTCATAGAATAACTTTGTGTGTTGAGCAACCCCCGGGGATATTTGCGTTATGAATATAGCTACTATTACTCTAATTGTGATAATGATTATTGTCATCATCATTATTATTTGTATTTATCATTATCATTATTGTCATTATTATTATTATTATTATTAATTATTATTATTATTATTAGCATTAGCATTATTATGTTAATTATGCTCTCATTTCTCCCTCTCCTCCCTCCCTCTCTCTTTCTCTCTCTCTCTCTCCCTCATTGTTTTCTTTGTTGGCCTTCCGCTTTCCATTATGCATTTCATATATATATTTCTTGCATGATCATTTTATTTGTTGAAAGTTTGTAAATGTACAATGATGTATATGGAAATAAATGAAAATCCTATCAAAATAATCGATTATTATCACTAATGCGTCATTAGATGAAAAAACATAACAGGCAAAGTGAAATTCGGTACATCATATTCGTAACCCGTCAATACTTTCAATCGGCATAAGCGCACTTAATTCACAAATAAAGCAAGACGGATTACAGCATCCGGGACTCCAAGAGGCTCCGATTTTTGATACATGATGATGACTATGCCACGAGACAAACTTAGATAAATGAACTTCAATTGAAAGCATCCTGTAACCTCATCTATCTTGAAATATGAAGTGGATGTCGGCGTGTAGCTAGCTCTAAATTGCATCTCAATCATGTAAATGGATGGTGGGCCCTCCGCCACGTCCATATTTTGCTCTTAATGCACGCTGAGTTCAAAGGACCAGTGCTTTTATTTTGAAGTTGTGTTAACTCTTACTGTGCCAAGGGTTCAGCTCTCTTAAAAATTTTACCAAAGTGTGATCAATGCTTACTTTTCAAATGTCTGCACTTCATTAACCATCTATTATTTCACAAAATATTGTGTACAAAACTTTTAGGAAATTTATTACCATTTTACCAGACATTATTTCTTTACCCAACTTTATGCATAAGAATGATTGAAAATGACATTTGAGTTTCTTTTTTGTCCATTATTTTTTGATTGCTCATTTGTTTACTATTGTTTAATGTTGAAATAAGGTAATATCTTTTTTAAAAATCTGCAATTTTCTCTTAAAATTTATAATTATAATCATATGTTTAGAATCCTTGATTTATGCTCCAAATTTTGATATACATTGACCACCATATACCTTTTCTGTGGTCGAGCAATTGGTGAATGAAAATGACAAGTCTAAAGTCTATCTGTCACATATATGTGACATCGGCACTGAAAGAGTTAAACCGAGTGTTACAGTTGGGGTAAACGCCCAAAACAAAGTGTACATGATTTCACTGATTTTATTTGACAATAAAGGCAAGCTATACTATCATTTCTAAGATGCTGTTTTGTCTTTCTAAGGGAAGTCATAATAAAAGGGCTAAAATACTTTGTGTTTCCTTTACATGAGTTGAATAAAAAAAAACACACACGCACACACAAAAACGCTTTTATGTTTATATTGTGTATACAATATCAAAATATTCATGACACATAATCATTTAAATCTTTCGTTTCGTTTCATCTTTTTCCATCTCATTGTATAAACATAATTACATTCATAATACCAAATATTTTGTACAAAATTAAAATATAAAAAGCTAATAGTTGGAAGCCAATCTCTTTAAATTCTCTTTGAGCTAAAAAAAAAATGTTATAAATGACGGTGGTAAATGCAAATGGCGCAAGCAATTTATTAACTTATTTGCCTAATGTAAATATTCCTATGATTTTGAACCAACGTGAGGCTTGGAAAACTACTTTGGAATGACGTACCAAACGGGGAAGAGGAGCTCTGTCAACAAATAGATAATAGACCAATTACAACATGAATGTCGCTCTCGCGTTTGCTTAGATCATTCGTGTCCGGAGTTACGGAAACATATCCCTTCCATTTAAACCGAGGTTCCATTCCTGTACTGTCTGTTGTCGAGTATGGTACCTCTTGCTGTACATAATTGCGCCCCCCCCCCCCCCCCCCCCCCCCCCCCCGAGGTTTAAACCGAGGTTCCATTCCTGTACTGTCTGTTGTCGAGTATGGTACCTCTTGCTGTACATAATTGCGCCCCCCCCTCCCCCCCCCCTCTCTCTCTCTCTCTCTCTCTCTCTCTCTCTTTCTCTACCTGTTCTATTTTCTTCTTCTTCTTCTTACATTCACTCATTATCTCTTTGATGATTATTAGTTTCAGTCTCTCGGCCTCTTTTGACCGTCTCTTGTCTATTTTGTATCTTTCTCTTTATTACTCTCCCATCTTTTCTTCTCTTTCTCCCTTTCTCTCCTCTGTCTCTCTGTTTCTCCATGGACCTACAATTGGTACATGATTTTTCTCTTCCCATACTCCCCAATCTGACGCAATGGCACTTCTTTTCCTCCATTATCATCAGCATCGTTTAACATGATTGCACCGTCGATTCCGCAAGCTTCCGAAACATGTATATTGTCTTCCAAATCCATAATAAATGTTCACCTTTTCTATCATGTTACAATAACGTTTCATCCTTCACATTACATCATATGCTCCAGTTCCTAAGTTAATTACTACACATCATCAGCAGGCAGACAAAGGAAGGGAGTTTCAATCGCAACTGAACTGTCTGCCGCGTTGCCGTTTTGCATGACGTGAGGACAAGGTCCCGGCGCAGTGATTTCGTCATACGCTATAGTGAGGCCTTGGCATTTCATGTTGTCACTTGGAATATTTCATGCAGTGTTCCTCGCCATTTACCACGCAACATGGATTTTGTTTTAAAGTATTACGATACCATCAAAAGAGAGGTGGAAAAAATTCTTCCCCGAGTATATACACAACGCGGCGCTGGTCAATTTTAGCTGGCACTTGCCTTAAGCAAGGGTTACACCGGAACCGAATCAGCTGCGAATACACCCGAATTTTCGAATTCGGGTGGATTCGGGAGCATTCTGTTCTCCCTCCCCGAATGGGCAAAAATTCGGGAGGTATTCTGAAACATTCGTGGAGGGATTCGGCTTGTTTTGAAATGTTCAAAACCATCCGAATACGCTAAAAAATGGTCCCGAATGTGGCCCCGACAAATTTCATTCGGGCCATATTCGGGATATATTCGGATGGAATTCGGCCGGATTCGGTTGGATTCGGGGAGGCATTCGGGGCATTCTAGGCAGATTCGGGCTTCGACCCGAATCATCTAGCCAAATAGACCCGAATAACACGAATAGAGCCGAATTTGCCCAGAATGCCCCGAATAGCTCCCAGAATCCATCCGAATCGCCATCCGAATACAGAGCAGAATACAGGCGAATAAGCCGAATAGGCCAGAATACATCCGAATAGCAGACGAATAGGTCCGAATGAGGGGCCAGAATAACCCGAATAGCCTCGCGAATGTAGACAGATTGTGCAGGGATACCTCTGCCTCATCATGTTTTTTGAATTCGGCTATAATTCGGGTCCAAATTTGGCCAAAATCCAACGATTCTATGGCGAATTCGGGTAATTCGGTGGCGTATTCGGCGCATTCGGCCATATTCGTCCCGATTCGGGTCGACATTCGGGTCATTATTCGGGTGTAATCGGGGAATTAGGGCCATATTGGGCTCAATTCTGGTCACATTTGGCTCGATTCTGGCCTCTATTCGGATTGCCATTCGACTTTATTCGGGATGCCCAAATCGATTCGGGTCAATTCTTGGCGATTCTGCTTGATTCGGGACCTATTCGGGACCTATTCGTCTCTGATTCGGGGAGCTCCCCGAATCAGAGACGAATAAGTTCCGAATCAACCGAATCCATCCGATTCAGGCCATATTCGGGCAGAATCGGTCCGAATTTATTCGGGAGAATTCGGTTCTGGTGTAACCCTTGCTTTACTGAGGTTCAACTTCAAATCCTTCATAACAATTAGTGTAAGCTAGGAGGTTTGGGAATCGTCATATTTCGAATATGGGGGCATTTGAAGAGCAATCGTTTCCAGGGGACATTTCTTCCGTACGATATTCTTCCAAACTGACATAAGAAGTATGGGAAAGCTCACAAATCATTTTCCTCTTCATCAGAACTCGACCTCCTCTTTAAACACAAGGCAATATTAGGTCTCGAGATAAAGGCGAAGACATTAAAACAGGGAGCGATACTGGTCTCCCTACATCACTCGAAGATTTTACGAACCACCCTTTTCCATGTAAAACATTCGCCATGCAAAGTGGCGCTCTGTGACTGATCTTCCTTTTCTACAAGCCTTGCTCGCTAACCCTCAAAATGTTGGGTGATTTTCGATTCCCGTCGGGGGCCTCAAAATCGCATTACCTTAATAAAAATTCGTCGTATCCGTCCTTAAACCACGCTTTCCCTGCATGTAGCCTTTTTTATTCTCCTTTATGGGCGATCATGGCTTCTTCATTTAGCAATTGACCTTAAATGAGGATGAGCTCGATTCTCTACTGTTTTTGAAGCGTGGCTTAGTTTAGAGGAGATTGCGACTGAGTGGTTCCGACACTTTAGCGTTGGAGTGCATGGGTAAGAGGTTCTGTATTTCATTCTCTCTGCTCGTAAGATATCTTTACATTATTAGAAGGGTTGTGATTCTTCTGCTCATTGAAAAGAGTGAGGCATCGGTATTTTTTCCAAGAAATTTATGCATACTGCACTTAAAGGGTACCAATCAACGAAAAAAATTGCTCCGTATGTTAGGAGATCCATGTCGTTATACTATATTCAAAATACGGGCTTCAAATATTAATTCTATAAAGAGATATTGCAATTTTTAATTACACTCTCTATAAGCGTAAAACCGACTCGTGATTAGACCACTCGACGCACCCGTACGCGCTCGCCAAGATAATTGCTCGCGCGGTACTAAACTCGGAGTTCGGTTCCGCGCGAGCATTTTCACGTTATCCTTTTTTCCTTCATACTCCTTAACTGTTGACCGATAGAATGCCAGATAAAGTTTTTCGAGATTGATTTTATATCTTCTAGCTGTACACAAATTATTTTTTCAGGTGATTGGTATACACTTTAAAGAAAAAGAAATTAAGCGGGATGCAAAAATCCAATCTTTTGAACTCGGCGAACATGTACCAAATAATGTGTGAAGATCCTTGAAAAATAATTTTTTGCCACAATATTCAGATTTTTACCAACAAAATTGTTAATTTTTCCGTTAATGATTTTCAGAGATTGTTGTCTTCAATATTCATGGCATGAAGAGCTCAGCTGTTCACAATAATTACAGCCTGTAGTTGAGATATGAATGCAAATTATAAGTGGAAATGGATAATGTCAGTGGAGAAAAAAATATTCCCTTGCCAAGGGGGGGGGGGGGGGGGTGGCACATGTCCGAAAGTATCAGACATGAACAAAATAACAAATAACAAACAGAAAGTTCCTCAATTTTAGAGGTGCCTTTTTTTGTCCCATAATTTGATAATTAAAAAGAACAAAAAATCGAAATTTGAGAGGATGCTGAGTTCTGGAAAATGGCGAAAAACAAACGTTCTTTTTATAGTTCAACTTCTTTTCACTGACTCCTGTTTGAAAAAGAAAATGCAAGTATTCTACTGGCAAAGTTTTTTTTTTTTTTTTTAGGAGGAAATGATTTTAAAGGGTTTTGAATTGTGCACTGCGAAAGACAGTTTAAGATCAGAACAGCAGGGTGTAACATAACAACGATACAATACGCTGTCCCAAATGTGCATATTCATGTTAATATATATATATATATATATATATATATATATATATATATATATATTTATTTATTTATATATATATATATTTATATATATATATATATATTTATATATATATATATATATATATATATATATTTATATATATATATATATATATATATATATATATATATATATGATACAAGCCCATATTATTGTTCAGAACATCTTTTTTTACAGCGCTTCAAAAAAAAAAAAATATATATATATATATATAAAATAAAAATAAAAACAAGTTCATGAATCAACAACACCTTTAACAGAAAACCAGGATTCTATTTTGTGTGGAATAAAAATTCAAAAAAGAGCCTCCATCATGATGACATGTGATATAGGTCTCCATGGTAACGTCCTGAAAAAACGTGGTAGTTGAGAGTCTCCAAGCTCTTAAGACGTTTCATCTCACCCCTTTTACCAACTAATTTAATACAGAACTTAGCTCTGAAAAGTCGTTCTATTTTCAGTTTTGTTTTGGATATTCTCAAAGGCGTGTTTATATAAATAAATAAATAAATATATATATATATATATATATATATATATATATATATATATATATATATATATATATATATATATATATATATATATACTAGACATAAAAATAATTTACCAATCAGTGACAGATCAAGAATCCCTTGTGGAGAGGGGGGGGGGGCACAGGTCTGAAAAATCTCTAACAAGATGGGGGTACGCAAACACAATTTTGTGTACGTATGGTATGGCAGCTTGGGTTTTGCCCTCAGGAGAGACTCTTCTTGAGACCTGCCTAGTCTGCAACTTAGACTATCATTGGGCCGAAATGTGTGATTCTCTGGGGTGGTTCTTTAGAACCCGTTTTGTTTCTTTCTTCTTTTTATTTTATTTTCTTTTTTCTTTGTTTTTGTTTTTGTTTTTGTTTTGTTTTTGGTTTTTGGTTGTTTGTTTTTGTTGTTGTTGTTGTTGGTTTTTGTTTGTTTGTTTTTGTTTTGTTCTGTTGTTTGGTTTTTGTGTGTGTGTTTTTTTTTTTTTTTTTTTTTTTTTTTTTTGTGTGTATTTTTTTTTGGTTTTGTTTGTTTGTTTGGTTGTTTTTTTTTTGTTTTTTTTTGTTTTGTTTTTTTTTTGGGGGGGGGGAAATAATCCACTACATGTGGGTCTATCTGCCTCGTGTATGGCCCTATAGATTCCTTTAGGCAAGCGCGTGTGAGCGGATAGGCATCTGTTAAGAGAGTAAACATGAAAGAAAAAAAATGTCCTCTGTGCTGTATGTATAAACTATGCTGAACAAACAAGCAGTAGGCGTAGCAGAACATCCCCAAAATAAACATGGCGACGAGAGATCGATACTGATTGACACATGTACATGAACCCGCCTTCGTCCACCCACACCTATGTATACGGAGACCTGGAAGGAGGAATACGTTATGATATGAATTTATCATGAGGTGGACAGGACGGCCGACAGGTCGTGGTGTGAAAATTGCAAGCTAAAATAAAATGAAGATGGCGTTAGTCCATTTCTCCATCCTCCTCAGGTGTCGATGTTATCAAGTTCATGATGCATCATTTGTGTATAATTATGTTATCTGTTATTTTAGGCTATAACGAACAAGGGAATCGCAGAATGCAGAATCCAACTGGGAAAAGGTGTAAAGAATTGAGCACTTTGACATTAACAAGCAACCCAGGAGCTTCGTACAATGCACAGCCTGGCGACAGAGCAGTCGACATTTCGATATTCTAAAAGGGTTGTTAAAAGATAAAGTTAAATATACTGGTCATGAGCTTGTATAATGTTCATCCTGTGCATAAGTTGTTGGAAAGGACTGATTATGAAGTATATAAAGTTAATTGTTTAGTTTGAAGTTTTAGAATGATCAGATTTATGACAAACCGACTCAGTCTTGCTGGCAGTCACAATATTAGCACACTGCATTCAGATACCGGTATATGGGATTACATAAATACACATGAGGTATCAAAGTTTGAAGAATATTGAAAATATTGAAGATATTGAAAACGGAACCTGCTTTATTCGACATTCTAATAATATCATAATAATGATAACAATAATAGTAATGATAATAATATGGTCTTATTGAACTAAGGTAGCCTTATCAGTATTAATACACTTCTCCCTATAAGAGCCCTGTAATCATATATCACCCCGGCGTTATAGCCTGGCTACTAAAAGGCGCTCAAGCATGCAAGGAATTTCTTGCTACCGCGTACCCATTTACTTTCCCTGGGTGGAGAGTGGCGAATGTAGATTCTACCCCCCCCCCCCATGCATCTCAAAAAAAGGGGGGAATTTGTCGATACGCCTCGGAACTATTCAGACTAGTCTTGCTGTAGGACAGCTAGCTAACCTTAACATTCCCCATGAGTATAATTTATATCATAAGGGAACTGTTCGCACTCTATACCTCAGCAAATTGAAAAACTGGATTTACTCCGGTCTAATATCCTGCGTGTGAACACTGCTGCGGATTGTCATCATACCACGACAATGCGTCGAGACTTCAAGTCAACTGGTATCTCTCTAAGGTCTTCATAAAATCCTAAATGCACTCTAAAAATCGGCGACTTCCAAACAACGCATTGTTTACACACACCTTTAGAAGATTTTTCTAGACGATGACTGTATCGACAAGCCCAAGCAACGTTCTGTTGACTTACATCTTCACAAGATTTTCGCAGATGGAAAGGCTTTCCCGCCCAAAAGTCGAGAGTGTTTTCACAGACTAGCCCTGGGAACCCTTAACATACCATCACGTAAGCTACGTCATACGTCTGGGGCCTTTTAAAGACGTGCATTACCTTAAGTACCACAATGTACCACCAGGTAATAAACTGTAACCAACCTGAGATCAGACTGCCTCCAAAAATAACAATACAAAGAAATTGAATAAATTGTGGCGGTCTTTAGGAAAGCTTCGCGAAATGTCAGCGATCTCGTTAATCATTTTTCACCGCAGGCTGTATTCCATATACATCGCTTTCATGCTGCATTCTTGCTGCCATTTCTCTACCACTATTTCTCTTTTTCTCCACCCTTCTCTCTCTATCTTTCTCTCTCTCTCTCTCTCTACACTCTCTCTCTTTCTCTCTCTCTCTCTCTCTCTCTCTCTCTCTCTCTCTCTCTCTCTCTCTCTCTTTCTCTCTCTCTACTGTAGGCCAACCCTCTCAACTATCTGATCATCTCACTTCCTCGGTATCTGTTTGTGTCTACCCCCAAATCTGGGCTTAGCGATCTTTTCCAAATATGGCTCCTTTTCCTGAACAAAATATTCCATTGCAACATTCACCAAGAAGTCTACACCGAAGTTATGATTCTACTTCATGATTTTCTTGACAGTTTTGTAATTAAAAAAAAACCCATTCGTGAATAGGGTTCTTTTTTTTTAGTTCGTTTCGAGGATTCCCCCCCCCCCCCCACGCGACAATTTCAATATCGCCTTTGAGTCATTTTCTACTCTAACTTTACTCTATAAATATACCTGTAACTTAGAGATCATTAATTTTGAAACGGGAATTCTATAACATGAAATCAAATATAAGAGAATTGTCATGAAATATTTCATTTGAATGTTTTCAACCTTAATAGAACAAAATGAAACAAAACATTAACTATACTGAATTCTTCAAAGCATTTCCAAAATAAACATTTCTAATTGTTTTCTAATCTTCGGAACAGATTGTTAGAGGTTTCGTTGTCAAATAAAGCAAAACAATTTCTTTCTGTCTCTTCACATATAAAAACCCGGTGTAAAAAATTTCCGTGTAAATTATCTTCTGTGTACAATTGCATTAGTTCGCCAGGAATTTGGCAGTTTGTTTAGAGAAGATGGGTTTGAAATAACCAGATAACTGGTTAAAAATTACCAGATTTTTATACTGGCTACCGGTCAAACTGGAACTCTGGTAAAGTTGAACACTTTTTGTGTTCAAATTTTGCAATGTATTTTTCGGTGTTGACATAGCGCTTGTCCCGCTCTGCCCCTTCCCCCCCCCCCCCCCCCCTCTCTCTCTCTCTCTCTCTCTCTCTTTCTTTCTCTTCTCTCTCTCTAACTCTCTTTCCTTCTCTTTCACTCTCTCAATCTCCCCTCTTTCTCTATCTCTCTCTCTCTCTCTCCCTCTCTCTCCATATCCTCTCTCCACTTATTTCTCTCTCTTTCTTCCACTCTCCTTCTTTCATTATCTATCGCTCGTCCACTGTCGTCCTGTACGACAAAGGTATATATAGTCCCCATTCATCCAGCACCATCAATTAACTAATAGATTGATTGACTTCTAAGCCAGAGCGGCCTGATAAAGTGTGTAACTTGAATGTTGACCCATTTGCGCAATGAAGGGAAAAGGGGAGATGCTTCATTGCAAATGCGTGCAATTTGCCTCTAGCATTGACTGATATTACTGGGGATATGTCAGTCACCCGAGTTTTCTTAAGAGGGTTTGCCTGAAAAAGGACAATATCATAGAGCAATCAAATTTTCCATAATTAAACACTACATTATTTTATTCCTTCTTTTATAATCCATACAACCATGATGTATTATGGGCGTAACTTTGTTTTACGCAAGAAAGAACAGAATTTTGCAAATATCTGAATCTACATGTATTTGACTCCCCAAATTGGCACCAATTATATATTTCGTTAAATCGTACATTTAAAAAAAAAGGTAAAAGGGATATTCAGAAAATCTATACAAAAATACAAAATGTAGCAAAAATATTGCCAATATTATTAGTTTGGGAAGAGTGAACTTTGAATTCCAATTTTTTTTTTAGGAATCGATTTAATGCGGTAAATCGAAACAGGACGGTGAAAGGTAAAGCACATTTGGCATCTTCTATTTTGCGTGTGTTTGTATTTCAGGTGCAACGCCCGTAAAGCTAAGACCAATGCAACAAAGCTACCCTGTGTAAATGAAAGTATATAGGCCGTATAAATCCTTCGCTGTCCAAGAGTATGCATGACGCAGAGACCTTAGGCCTACCTTTAAAAAACGATAAATGGCGCCTCAACGTTCGATTTCGTATCCTCATGCTCACTATCTTGTGACTACTTCCTCTCTCCAATACCCTTCTTCCAACTTCATCATTACTTCTTCTTTCCTTACTCTTCCAATTTTCGTTTTAATAGCTTCGTCGGCCCTGCCCTCCGCTTCCAAAATGATACGACAATCAGCGTACCAATTATTACTGCGAGCTCGCCGTGAAGGCAAAACGAGAAGTGATCATGACGATCTACTGATCACTTCGGAGAATAATCTTGACAGGGCTCGTGGGGAATGATTAGAAAAGGTAAAAATGGACCCGTGTGCCGTTCACACTGGACCAGATTTTTGAACAAATAAATTCGATGTATTTAGAACTTGAAGAATATATCAATTCCGAAAAGTAGCGAGTGCGGATTAATTTTTCTATAGAGAACAATCAGAAGAGACAACTTTCTCTCTCTCCGTTTTTAGGTCGTCGGGGAATTTAAAGAAACCTCTAAAAGTCAACTTGAGTTTTTGTAATGGCGGAGAATATATTCGAACAGAAAGAGACGAAAATTACACTAAATGTTTAAGTCTATATGGAAATGATATCTGCTAAACGACCTTTAATCGAGAAGTTAAGGTTTTGAATACCAACACAGCGCCAACACGCTTTGGCAAGACATGCAGTGGCAGGGGGGGGGGGGGGGGGAACGCAAGAGAAAGAAAGAGAAAGGGGGGAGGAAGAAAAATATGATCCATAAGGATTATGCGCCCTAAATCTGCAGAATAAAGTACATTAAATATAGAGCTTTGAGGGTTGAAAATGACACTTTGCTCCCTCGTATATTATGTTATTTAAAAATTTCGTAATTTCGCTCCAATCTATATAAGGATTTTATAAAGGGTTCAAAATTGGAAGAAAAATTTTAATTCTCGTTGCTTTCTACCAAATGGGTTTCATCATCATCCTCTGCGCCCCAATTGGGATAACTTGTATAAACTAGTATTAGCAAAGGTTTAATATTTGAAAGAAATCTTACATCTTGTTTGCCTTGCTAAATTCCTCGACAATATTTCACCAGGGTTTTCGTCAATTGTGCGCCTCACTTGAGGAACTGAATACGAAACTGTTTACCAAAATTTAAAATTCGAAACTCTACCGCTTGATAACAGTGCTTCCTTGCGAATTTTCCAGGTAAAATGCATATGAAACTGCGTTTTTTGAGGGTTAAAACTGCAAAAAATCTACCGCTCGGTAGCTTTGCATGCACAGTTACGTCGATAAGTTTGGGCGGGGGCGCCATTTTATTATATAAAAGGGCTCAAACTTGTTTTCTGACTCTTGTAAGGCAAAATAAACATAAAACCCTAGCCCTGCAATTAACTCCGCTAGTTTCGATTCTCAAAATTCTATACTGTACGACACATGCTACGACGAAAAATTTTTCGTTATCATTTTTTTAATACTAACTGAACGTCTGGGCCCCGTTTCATAAAACTTATTATCAGTAACAACTGCCACATTTCTATGACAAATTTTGCTCTCAGCCAGTCAGATGCAAGGATTTCAGTAGCTTATAACAACTATCGTAACTTGTTATTGATAACAAGTTTTATGAAATGGGGCCCTGATTATACCTCTTGACCCGACATAATACTTTAACTCTTACCTTAATCCTTAACTTAAACCTAACCTAAAACCAAAACTCAATCCAAGCCATAACCCTACATGCCCTACATATCTTTTATGAAATAAACAAAATATCACCGGAGAAAATTTGGGATTACCCTAAAAGAAAATCAAAATTTTCATTTATAAGAGGTTTTGACACAATCATGAAATATTAAAGTTTAGAATTAATGCTGGAAACGTACTGTTATCATCTTTATATATGAAATACACTTCAATCAGAGACTGATATACCATTTATGTGTAGATTCTCCACGTCGGCAACATGCATCAATAAAAAAAAAAAGAGCCTGAAATGCTTCAAACGATAACAAGTATTTGATTATAAACATCATCATAACCACAAAAAATTTGCAAAAATATTCCAAAAAACAGGGCCGTCACATAGGACAGAATTCTATTCTAAAATAACACCTTCCTCGATAATACATGCAAAAGCGCCACGAAATCTCAGGAGTGAAAAGCTGAAGCTAATATTCCAGAGAATATAGCCGCCAAACGGCACTTTGAAGGTGTTGCTTCGTCTGAACGAGAAGTTTGCAAAAGCGCCTCCAGTGTGACGTCATCCGCATAATCGAGCGTGAAATCCAGGGAAAGCTAATCCAGCACCTAGTGTGATCGAAACAGGTGTGTTATTGGGGTACCTGGTAAGCATGTCATTTTCCAATATGGATGGGATATGTATATCATCTCAAACAGCTTACGGTGCTTTGGGAAGTCGTTTTTCTCAAAGCCTGCCTGGAAAAAATGGCAAGTTCAGCCGCGGCGATATGAATTCATGCACGAGTGGTTTATCCTGGCGAGTCCGGAGTCATGTTAGCACTGGTTTCCTTCCTATTCCTTTGCTTCTTTTCTCCTCTCTCCCTATCTCCCCCCCCCCCCCCCCCCTCTCTCTCTCTCTCTCTCTCTCTCCTCTCTCTCTCTCTCTCTCTGTCTCTTCTCCTTTTCTACCTTTTTACATATATATTAACATTCTTTCTTGTTATCCTTCCAAGTTCTTCTTCATCTGTTCTCCTCTTTTCTTCACCTTTTTTCATATTCTAGTAGTTCTTCCTCTACCTCTTATTAATGATTTTACTTCTTTTCTCTTTGATCTCGTTCTCAAGTTGTGCTAGTCATCATCATCGTCGTCGGGTGTTCTTTTTTTTTTATCATGATGCGCAGTGGACTGACCTTGTCATGATGGGAATTAGATGGGCCAGTCATAAAAGGGGGATGCGGCATTGCCCCCCCCCCCCTCTTTAATGGCGTTTAGCTTTGTGCCACGTCATCGTTTCTCTCCTATAGGTACGAGATGTCAAATTAATGTCTTACCAAAGTTCAACAGTGCCTCGGAAAGGCTCGAACCAACAACCTTGGCATCTCCACCCAAGTATTCAAACCAGTCAACGTTAATAATGGCACACCTCTTACCTGCATTCATCATTCTGCATTGCCTGACCAAGAGCAACGCACAGCTGCCAGGGATTGTGGGGACGTTTTGTTTGCTCTGTAACCCGATTTTAAATACACATTGACACAACCAGTAGAAAAGAAGACCAACGGTCCAGCTATTCAAGCACGTTCGCCCCTCTGCCACCCCCAATAAAAAATGTGTATATCCCATTGATTTAAGTATTATGTACACAGTGGTGTAGCGTGAGCCCATCGAGGGACACCGGCCGCATGGGGAAGGGGCCCATCTATCTTACTCTGTGGATGCAAGATTTACAATGCCATTGATTTGGGGGAGGGTGCAGGAGGGGGTCGTGTCATCTTCTTTTCACATTCCATTTTCCATCTCCCCCCCCCCCCCCTATCTCTCTCGCAGTCTCTTTCTCTCTCTCTATCTCTCTTTTTCTCTTTCTCTCCCTCTTTCTCTCTCTCTCTCTGTCCCTCTCTCTTTCTCCCTTTTCTCTCTTAACCCCACTTTTTAGCCATTCGATGGAGGAGGGCCCCGTGCCCCGTGCCACCATACCTACGCCACTGTATGTACATGGTTCGTTCTCTGCATGTTGTCAAACCTGGTAATAGCCTACTTTCGAACTATTTATTCACCTGCGTCATAAATCGATGTCGCTAAAGGTAGATGGCATATTCCCAGCCCTCAACTGCCATCTGAAAGCTAAATATAACGTCCTTATCATTCATAAAGCACAATTAGAGTAGCTATAAAATTAAACGACATTGTATTAGTTGCCTTTTCATAATCATAAGAGCCAACAACCGGAACGACTATGGCAAATGCCAGTATTGAATTTTTCGGCGACAGATGCAAGCATTTGGTTTCTCAACGTGACGTACACGTGACATCAATATATGATTTTTTTTTTTTCAAGAAAATGTTTTTTGATTTTAAATTTTGTAAAGTACTGTAAGTTGTTGAAATAGGAGTGAACTCTCGAGTTTTTCTTAACATGCTTTAGCTTTCTTCGTAAACGGTGAGTTTTAGACAAGATATAATGGATAAAACACAATGGAAAGATACAATAAAATGGAAACCGCCAATACAGTTTTCTTCAATATTATATCACTACATTGTATTTTGTCACTCTACAGCGAAGTGTTTTTCTTGTGCCGAACCAAACATGATTCTACGCTGTTTCGATGTGCGTTGGTACACAAATCATAGTATTTTGTAAACCATATAATTTTGGCAATAATTTGCGACATAACCTGTTGAAAGCCAGAAGGCGCTAACTTTATATCGTTTTACATACAGATAACGCCCTTCTGGCACTTAGCTGACGATAAGATGACGACCTGTATAAATCGAATTATTTGAATCTCGTTTCCTGATTGAATTGTTTTCCTGGAGAAAGAATAATTAAACTTGAATTGAACTGAATTTATCTTTATTCCGCATCTCTGAAAAATGACCACACAATGAGTGCAATCAAAGATAAGCAATTTGAAACTCACACATTAGACAGGGGTAAAATACGGGACTGACCACCATAAATCAGGGATTCATATTTTAAAAAGCAAAGAGAGAGAGAGAGAGAGAAAGAGAAAGAGAGAAACAGTAAAAGGGAGAGTAGTAGGAAGAGAGAGAGAGAGAGAGTGTGTGTATACGGAAGAGAATTAAAATGGTAGAGATAGGGAAACTAGAAGGTGGATAGAGACATAGAGACAGTGAGAGAGAGAGAGAGAGAGAGAGAGAAAGAGAGAGAGAGACTGGTAAAGAAAATAGAGAGCAAACATGGTAAAAGAAAAGAAGAGAGGGGCAAAGTGAAAGAAATCTGTGGAATGTAGAAAAATTAGAAGTTTTTGTCAAGTGTTTACTTCTCCTAGAGGACGTGTTGGAGGTGATGACGAAGAAGAGGAGGACATGTTGGAGAGGTCCAGGAGAGAGATAAAGAGAGAGGGGGAAAGAGAGGAAGAAAGTGAGATGTTCTTGTGTCAAGACGGATCGATTGCAATTGATCACTGTTCCTGTTGAAGTAAAGGTGCCACTGGCTTCCAGGCACTTCCCCCTTAAGCCTTTCCAACACTGGAATTAGGTAAAGGATTACTGTCTAAAAATGTCAGCCACCGGTTGATTCAGACAGGTTTTAACCTTAGAATTACCGGATTTCTCTTCGATCGCGTTACCCAACGGCCGTAGCATCACCATAGAAACTAGAATGACAAATAGGTCCTAAAACCAGCCCCAAGCCCTTGGATTTGTCCTATAAATAGTGCTACTAAAACAGAATTACGTATACTGTTAGTACGTATTAATGCTGTATAATTAAGTTTACATCATAGCGACCTGATGGTATCAATGTTAATCGCAAGCGCATCACCAACTCAATCTGGTGCATATATTTCATCATAATTACGAGCTATATAGCAGTGTGTCTTTACCCTGCATTATCCTCGCTTTATCAATCATCATATCCCCCCTCTGGAGATTCGGCCCACTGCACTCCACCCATTCACTTCCAATCAGCGGCGCTCTACCAATTAGAGAAAGAACGAAATGAGTAATCGTGCAATTAAAATGTCGTTCTAATTGGCCTAGCGAACAAAAGCGCAACGTGCGCCCTTCCCTCGTCGCGTTCGGCCTTGACTCCTTTTTGCTCGTCCTAACTTCCCATCTCGACACTGGGCGACATCGGGAAAAACAGGTCTCGTGTCTCTCTTTGCCCCGAAATGCGAACAATCAATCTTTGTTTAGTTTCTTCCCTTCGTAGAGAGAGAAATTTAACCCTCATGTATCGGTTTGCTGATCACGCACGCGTTCGCGTGAGTGTATATCCAATGCCGTTTTCAGGCAAACGTCAATGTTTCAGCCAAGAGCGTGGGAGAGCGAAATAATTACGGTGGGTTCTTTGGCGCCATTTTCTCGGTCGCTCAACACCCGGGCTCTGCATTGGGTATAACGCTTAGAAATAATCGCTATTTGTATCCTCGTAGCAGTGTGGCGCTCTTTAGCATACAAGTAGGTAGGATAAACACAAATGTGGATCAGGAATAGATTTGATGCCGCCAGCGAATATTCGAAAAAAAAATTAAAATGATCGAAATCAATATCAATATCAAAAGCACTACGGTAACTGAATTGTTAAATTGCTAGATCTCTCTCAATCATTGTGGGGAAAATGACAATCCACACAAAATGAAATTATAGAACGGAAATTACCCTCATACCACAACATTATGAACAAGGCAAACACAGATGTTAACATATGGGACTTAACGCTTAACTTATTCATCACATACAAAACAAATACTCTGAGAGTAATTTTGATGTTGTAACTAGACAGAGAAATTTCTTTCATCATGGAAGCATTATGATTGAATAAAGATTCCATACATACATTGGTGGATCCAAATTCTCTGACCAGGCAGGGGGGGGGGGGTCAAAATTATGACCTGAATTCTCGAACAAGTTATATTTTAAAACATAAGTAATAATATTTTGTTCGTAGCCACCATTACAAGTCTAAAAAAAACCTCTGTCAAACAACGAGAAAAACAAGGGTTATCACAATTACCGAACCATAATTAAGTTGCTAAAATCTCTGACAAGCACAAAAAAGAGGTTCTAAATTTTAGAAGGGGCACACAGATTGGTATATCGTGAATGAAGTACATGCCCCCTGTTGTAACCCCCCCCCCCCCCCATAATCCATCTTTCATGAATGTAATAGGCCGATAGGACTAAATGAAAAGAAAAGGGTGGACGAAATAAATCGTCCGTTGAGAGCGAGAAAGGCGTTAACTCATACCCCTCAGCATTCAGGATTCCTCAGGCTTGCTCTCAGCTTCTCCTTCGCTCCTTGTTATTATTACATCTTTATCTCTTCGCATATGAATAAATATTTTTGAGATCAACAACTTTTGTTATACTTTAAGTTTGATGCCATCTTGATTTACGTCATACTATAAACAGTGCCCTTTCCAAACTATACGTAGAATCGAAATAAGAACGGAGACGGGGTGAAAGTGGATTGGAGATGGCCTTTAGCTCTAAATCATGGGGAATAATTCATCCCTATACACCATCGACCCATCTCTGACAGTTTGACGGGTAGGTAAATCACGGCCAAATGGAACCTCATTTATTATACACTTTCCTGACCAAATGCGAAGCTTCCTTAAGTTCTAAAATGGCGTCGATTCTCGCCTGTACGCACTAAAGCACTATCCGCACGCGAGTCTACAAAGATAAAAATGGACGAACTTGATATAAAGGTAACTTGTACTAAGTGAGTAAGATGACTGATATCTTCATTTTTGAAATTCTTTGCGTTACAGATTAGTATAATGATAATTGACATCTTTGAAGTTGATGTAGAGTTTTATGTGACTGCTAAGAATGCTTGCAGATAAGCAACAAGAGGACATACGGTTTAAGACCTATCCGAGGGATTTGGTAATTGGAAATTAATAACTTACCAAGGACACTAGCGCACCAACTTGCTTTCGAACCAGGAACCTCACGGTAAAAGTCCATTACTCTTCCCATTAAGTCATCATAACTCTTTTTAAAAAAAAAGTAATTATGGAAACTGTAAAACGAATAAACTAAAAGAAGAATATTAATAACGAATACACTAAAAAAAAAAAGAAGATCACCGATCTCCATGGAGATGAACTTAGTATAAATACATTTGAAAGTCACCCCTTAATTACTTTTTTTTCTCTGTTTCTCCCCTTATTTTTCGTTTCATTAAAATCATATTTTTGCATTTACGTCATAGCATTAATCGTTCGACTTCTCTTATAAATCCGCCAGGATATCTCGGGACGTGATTATAATCATGCAGCTACCTCTAAACTTGAGCTAAGATGTAGGCTAACAAAAACTAATTTCATTTGAAGAAATCATCAAGAATTCAATTACTATTTATATATTTTTAATTTGGAAATTAAAATATCATCGTTATTTTGGTATCTCAGAGCTCGCATGCATAGAAGTGGAGATTTCTAAACTCGAATTTCTATACGTCAGTGTTACGTCAATTAACACGATGTTAATTTTAGACTGTATAAGTTATGAATTCTATTACGTATGAGAAATGATATCAATTTTGCTGTTTTAAGATTTGATTCAAGATATTCAGAGAATCTTGTTGGAATGCACAATGTATGCATTCAAAAGGCCTGAGGCATACATGGAAAATCTGCACTGGTGATATGATTAACGGAATGATGAAACAGTTCGCTGGGGAGTGTTGAGATTACTATGAATATAAATCATAGAATAGCAACATGAAAGCGATACCTATGGATTATTTGCACTGCGTCGAATTGCAATCGGTGCTATTGAGATGTTTGTTTTCATTCAATCCTGCGTTTATTCTAACAGCACACCCGTCTGGATGCAAATGTTATTCTCACAATAGCCCTAGGGGGAAACGGAAAAAAGATTACAGTAAGAAAAATCTATATAACATCGTGCCCAAAATGCTCCGACCGGATTTAGCAATAATCCGCTTTTCGCCCGTGTAGGTATGCCATATTAGAATAGCGATGCAAAGAGAGGGGGATAGCGAAGGGATGATAGGATGGTTGGGTTCAAGGGGAGACTTTTATGATAATCTTTGAAGGGAAATGAAGGGAAGTACTATTACTACTATTATTACTACTACTAGAAATGATAGTAATCTGATAATGCAGATAATATAGGATATTTAATAGCGCTAAAACACTAACCCCGCCCTTATATTGGCGAAGAAAACAAAACACGAAATTTCAAATGAGTTAGATCACTAAATTATGTAACCGACGGACGTGTACTTGTATCGATTCTGCAACATCGAGTATTTTGAATATAGGTTATGGAATACCTCAGGGGTCAACTCTCGGACCTTTGCTGACAGGCCAATGTTATTTTTCTGATGCAAAGTAGCTGTTGTTCCGATGCAGCCACTTTGATGGAGCCTACAGAAGAGAAGGATCTTCAGATTATAACCATAGATGATTAAGGATGAGGACTTCAGGATCAGCCAACAAAAGGTGCCTCATGGTAGACCTGGGAGACAGAGATCGGAGAGCTGAGGGAAATGGGTAGAAGAAGGAGGAGGAGGAGGAGGAGAAACTATGTGATCCTTGGCCTACCGTTTGGGAGGAAAGAGTTATTGCTTATGATGAGCAGTTAGGGTTTGCGTGATCAGAGAGAAATTGTCCCGTCACAGTCAATTGATGAAGCTATTAGACACTGACTGATGAGAAGTCGTATCAACGTGTACTTGGCGTGAGCGCATCTCCATTCGTTCGTGGGGAGCACCAGATGAAAACGGGAGGAGAAAATGTTTCTATTACCTCAAATACTTGACCTTTTGAAAAGCGATTTCCTTTTAGACTTGATTAGTTTTCTCATCAAACGTGATGCTGACGGGTGGAAATATCGCTGGGAGAATGGCGTCTACCTGTTTGAGATACACTAGAACGGGATACATGCAGGACAAAGGCTTCTCAATTTATAATAAAAATGCCGAATCTCACAATGTGCCGGAATATTTTCTTGATGAAGCTCTTGGTCAAAAAGAACTTTAGTGTTTCCATGCGATCCAAGGGCATTTAAAATATTTATTATATTCAGATTTTTTTTTTTTTTGGAAGGAAGGGGCTGGGGTGTAAATCCCCCCCCCCCCCCCCCAGACCAGGGGTGGCTATAAAATATCTGGGCAGCCCCGTGTGCAGCTGTAGACCCATTTGAAGGTTGAATTGATTTTCCCTATGAATTCAACGGGGGCGTACCCCGGCTTTATCCGAGATGCTGGGTACACCATTGTAATAACAGCTATATCTACCTTAGATGTGAACATAGTGCAAAAAATTGTCCAGGGCACATTTATTATTATTTTTTTTTCTTTTTACAAAAGCTCAAAATAAGTCGGATCAGCTATTAGATCATGTTCAGGATAAAGATGAGCCAATAGAATTCATCACATCTTGTAAACTGTTGTGGGGGTGGCGTTTCTTCAAAAATATAAAATAATAATTTTCCCTTTAGTACAATCTAATGTTTTATAATTATGCAGTACCATATCATGCTGTCATACACATTTACTCAATTAGACATCTTTAGTTAGGATAATATAATTATTTGCCCGAATAAAAATCGTATTTTTCTTTTCAATAGTTTTCTCTTAAGTATTATAACAAGCATGATATAACGCTAAGTAATTCATTGATGTCCATATCTTATATTGACATTTCTGCTAAGCTAATCATTGACGAGAAAATGCGGATAATTACGCTGGCACGACCGAATGACAACTGGAAAACACCATTTAGGGGTTGTTTTTGCCATAAGTCCGATCTGGCCCTCAAAATGATTAGCAAATTAAATCGGAATCGAGATATGCCACAACCTGTTTGGCAAATTAATAGGCCAATAAGGCACTTTATAAATAACGCAGTGTGGAACTTATTATCCCCACGTTGACGCTGCATTCCATGGCAATAATATAATTGACTTCTGGCGTTTAATACATCAAAGGTAACGTAAGCAGCACTTGTGGTAAAATTAAATCATCCGTTCTTTCATGCTTAGTGTAGTTTATAGTTTATAGTTTATAGTTTATAGCTTTAAAAATGTGAAAATCATTAGACGAAGATTAGAATAAGTAATTTTCACATTAAAAGAAACATTTTCATTTCTGTTACTAGTAAGTTGTTTCTAAATCTGAATGATAAATCGCGAGTATTTACCTTTTCGAAAAAGAATGATAGAACACTAAACAATACCGATTACGATTACGACCACTTAGTCAATTTAAACATGTTGTTACAAAATTTGACATGAAAACCCCATTACTGTACAAATGAAAATAAAACAGGCAGATTTCCATGATTAACCGGTGATAACAAAGTAATATTGCTCGTAATTTCCAAGGATGTTTTGTTTCAGTTCTGTATAAAAGTCAAACAGCTTTCTTGTTTATCAAACGTTTATGCGTGATACAGTAAAAGCAATAAAGCATGTCATTTCCAAAAATAAGAATATTCAATAGGATCTAATTCATCTCGACAATTTGGTTCGTGCACACGCATATTACTCAGCATAATTCGCTCCATACACATGATGCAATAGGCCGGTTTACTAACATATTCAAATTTCATGCATGCTTTTTAAACAAAGGTTGTTCTTGACAACCTGAAAGCTTGCCCGATGCTTGCCCGACATAGCAACAAGTAATGTATGCAAACTGGATTCCTAGTATTGTAGTCCATTTATTAATAACAGGTTGGTGGAATACCTGGTCACTAGGTCCTCCGGAAAGAAACATCCATAAATTTGAATAACTTAGTAAACCGGTCTATTCGATATTGATGGAGGGGGCAATCGCTCCCTTGCCACCCCGCCCTCCCGAAATCAGCATCACCTTTACAATCAGTGGCGTACCCAGGATTTTATACAAGGGGGGCAAATTTTGTCAATACTGTCAAATTCTGCTTGGAGGGAGACCCGTATTTTTTTCTTCTCGCCTGCCCTCCAAATCTCGCTCAGTGTGTGTGTGTGTGGGGGGGGGGGGGGGGGGCAAAAAAAAAATCCCAGCGCTCCAAAAGTCGCTCAGTGGGGGGGTATCAGATTTTATGGGGTCCAGATTTCTCTGACAAGCAAAAAAAAAAAAAAGGGTCTAAAAAGGGGGATTTTTTTTTCTGTCAAAAATTGTCAGGGGGCACTCTGCCCCCCTGCCCTCCCCCCCCCCCCCTTGGGTACGCTAGTGTCTACAATTCTAATCCGAGATTGGTCTTCAACGATAGCCTTGGAGGAGTGGAGATAATGAACAGGGGAAAAAAAGTAGTCATACTTTTTCTTATGATTATGTATTAGAGTACAGTATAAAAGTTATATATTTTTAATCTACCACTATCACAATGAAATATAGGCCTACGCACTTTTTCTGGCAGTGTTCCTCAGGTCAGATATATACAAGTCGTGAAACTGGCACCAATCCGCCTTTTTTTTTTTCGATGAAAGTTGTCTCACCATGTGTGCGCACCATGTTCCTTTTTTCTTTTTTTTTCTTTTTTGTAGTTCTAGTTTACATTTCAGCCGTCCTATTTTTATCTACATCGTCTTTTCCTTTTTTTTCCGTTTCAACATATTTATCTTTAATTTATTTACTTATTTAATTTCTTTCAGAGACCAAATAAATAAACTATGGTAGCTTTTATAAGTGGGTATTCTATGATAATACGAAACGCCCTAGGGGTGGCCAAATCAATTTAATTTTAATTAATGTAATGGCTAAACAAAACAAATTATTACAAAAACGAGACATATACTTTGCATGGTTAAACACACAATTTATAATGAACATATTGGAAATATTATCTTGGAATGGTTCAACATGAAATATTTAGTTACACGGTTATAGAGAAAATCTACTGATACACTTATTTCTATAATTATTGCAAGATTTCAGCATTATTTCTCAATGACATTCTTTTGCATGATGTAACAAGCAATTGCGAATGAGCATACATCACTTTCCAATGTAACACAAAATGGCGACTATAAGATGACAGATAAACCTTACCACGATAAAAACTACTTTCGAAAAATAAACTCAAGGGCAATTTCAAAGACCTATTGTACTGCCCATAGAAATCAGGTTCGGATTACGTAATATACGCCATTGCATTGTTCGCACATTTCTAAAGGTGATAGACAGGGCTATTGAAATTGCCTTGAGTTGATTTTCCGAAAACAGTTTTTATCGTTTTCCTTGTGTACTGTTACAATGCCTTCTAAAATACAATAGCGGGGTATTTATGTAAAGCAACAGGCACATGTGCAGATAAATAAATCAGTGCCAGCAATTGAAACGCAAATGAATGAACGCAGGATACTGTAGAATACCGCACATGCGTATAACAAATCGCAAGAACACCAAAAATAGGAACCACAGTCATATCCCAACTATCCGTATTATGTTGAGCAGAAATCCCCATACATATATAGCAAAAATTTATGCCTAATTTGTATTTTGTAGCAGTAGTTCCCCCGCACTGAACCGTATACGATCCGCATGTATTCGCCAATATTTCGGAATTATGGGATTATGCATTTCAAAATATTTGGCGGATAATCCGCACAGAAACGTCAAGTATCGAACACATGAAGGATTTTCTATTATTTTTGACTTGCCTGACCATTTGGATGCATATTCTCTTCATTATTTCTTCTCTTTCTTCCCCCCCCCCCTTCTTTCTTTCGATGTTATGGAATTATAGCACAAACAAACATTATGTCAGTATCATGAAATAGTCACTGAATAATAACAGATATTATTAAAATTTACCCGGGCCATTATCATACAAGCAATTACATCCATCACCTCATTGATGTGGAAAGCTGAGACTATGATCAGTCATGATAGGTCACAATCTTACTAACCAGCTTTGACGTCGATTCTGCGTATTTCAGCATTTCTATTTTCGTACAAGCATAAGATGATAATGAAACTCGAATTCGACTTATACACTTCAAGGCCTATAATGATTAGCGATGTCGAAGCCTTACAAGAGCCTCGCCCTCACTTCTCGCCATGCTCGCCCCAAGCTTTTGCTTTTAGAGGTGTGTCCTCCAAATATGTATGTACCACATGAATGTATATTTTGTCATATTAAATTTTCTGTTATAATAATAATACCATGAATACAATGTACATTATTTTGTTCATTTAATAGTTTGTATACTTATATTAAATGTCTTTCACTTGAATTGAACTGAAACTTAACTGAGATCATAATCATGTCATTGTCACCGTGCCACGTGCTTGTACGAGCGTCAATAAAGAGGGGTGTGGGAGAGTACAGCCCCCCCCCCCCCCCCCTTCAAAACAATACTTCGGGCAAGTCGAGTCTAATGCAAAACATGGAGGACCCCATTCCGCGTGATTGTTGGCAAATTTTTTTGGGCAATCTTGTCAGCAAAGTTGTTCATCCCCCCCCCCCCCCCCCCCCCCCTCCCGAAAACAGACATCCCTGGCCAACTCAGTGGCATCGAATTTTGCTATTTCCATTTTGGAACTAAATGTAGGCCCTATAATTAATTTACAAGAAAGAAATTAGGCTTTACACTATCAGCATGGCATACAGACCTATATAACAACACAAATGAAGGCCCTTCTCAATTTTTGTCCTAATAAGTTTTGTTTTGTTGTTTTGTTGCTTTTTGTTGTTGTTGTTGTTGTTGTTGTTTTGTTTTGGTGATAATTTGCGAGTCGGTATCTAAACGTTTTGGGTGGAAAGGGAACTGTCATATATACAAGATATAAAATGTTTACTCTGTTGAATTATATTTTTCATTTTCGACAGATTTGAGAAAGTTTTTCATGAAGTATTATATAGTTTGTGATTCATACCAAAATATACGATCAATAATGCTGCCCTGAGATAGGATTTAGAAATGCTATTGGATAGGCCCCATACGCTGAAAGTTTAACGATTAGCTCTAAGCTATTAACCCCAATAGTCCATTTCTTTCTTAGCCGTAAGTCGTTTGAAATAACCAAACAATGGTATCACAAGTTTCATTAGAAGGCATGCATCAGCGACTACAATTTGTAAAAAAAAAATATATTCAGTCATCTACATACGGTCCCCTTATTTAACAGAATATGAATCTTCTTTCGCGATATCGGGGCTCAGGCATTCTCGGGCTCGACGGAGCTCCGGAAATTGCTTTAAAATTGCCTCCAAAGGTTCTGAATTGTCAACCTGAATCTATTTGATGTATTTTATTATTCCTCAGGGAACCCTTTCCAAGAAAACATAGGCTATTTTCGTCGCTGCTTTCCAGTAGTTAGCAACATATTAGATGCACTTATATATCTATCTGTTGCCTCAAGATATATACAAGGAGAACGGGTATACTTACGTTTTTGTATTCTCATTCACATTTGCAAAGTATTTTCAACGAGCATAAAAAAGCATTTCAGGGTTTATAGGCCGTTATGCGAAGAATTCCCCTGGCGGATTCGCGGCCCGCCGGCAAGCGTGCACAAACGATGTCCAGCGTGAGTTTACTCGAGTGATTTTATTCCTTGAAAATTCACCAATTTAGACTGGATTCCCATCACGGAAATGAAATGATTCGGTGACTGACGTCGGCTGGCTCGCCTTTTGAAACGAGAGAAACCGACTAGGAGCACGCTTGAGCGAAACAACTGTGCAATACGGCAGCCTAGTCACGAAACGACGTGCTGAAGGGAAAAGACAGAGAGCTGATTATGCGCTTTACGTGTGCGTTATACGATCCGCAGAAAACTGTGTGCGAGAGTCCTGTGACAAGTGTCGCCTGCAAAGAAATATCCATTTGCTTATTTCTTACAAATCTGTTTTTTCTTTCCATTCCGCCATCGAATTGACGAGGTATTTAATAAGTACAGGGGTTGCTTTTATTAGCTATATACTAGTAGGCACATTATGAGATTATCCGTATGTTTGGCATTATTTTATTTTATACTGTAACGCCTGTCATAAATTTTTGTACCATTTCGTCCTTTTTTTAATTACATTTACGACATGCAAGAGTTCACCACTCTTATTTTTCAGTAACCTTAATGTAGTTCACTTAACCTTTTTCACTCCTTCTCCATGAATCCGGGGCTCCGGGAATTAAAAAAAGGAAGAAGAAGAAGAAACGCCGTAAAACTTCCAAGTGCATGGTATGATATGGGAATTGGGCAAAATAGAACCGGGGAATGTAGTTGCCCCCAAATTGAATCCGATGCTGCTCCCTTATGTAGTAAACATGGTAAAATGCATTTGATCTTTCGCCAACACTTTGTTATACATGTGAAGAACTCAAAAGGCGGACAAAAAGGAGATAAAACAAGTTTGTATACAAATAATTGGGAGTCCAAAATCTACAGCTGATAATAACAACAGTGTACGTTGAAAGGAAGAGAGTGAGAAAGAAGAGATACACGGCAAGAGAGAGAGAGAGAGAGAGAGAGAGAGAGAAGAAATATTCATTTTCCTTCATAATGAATGCAAATTAATAATAATAATAATAATAATAATAATAATAATAATAATAATAATAATAATAGTAATAGTAATAGTAATAATAATAATAATAATAATAATAATAATAAAAATAATAATAATAGAAATATGTCTTGTTTACCCAGGGTAGCCTCGTTAATGGAAAGCCTACATGAATCCATGAGTGAGATAAGTTAAAAAGTCCCCAAACTTTATTTAAATGAATATGCTGTGTTACTTTGTAATTATATTCCTCGCGTATTCCGCCTACTCCTTGAACACTAACATTCCCGGATGATTATCGTCTGGTTTTTGTTATTTGTTTGTTGTTGTTGTTGTTGTTGTTGTTGTTGTTGTTGTTGTTAAGTATAATATCAACTATTTAAGACTGTCTGTTATCCCAGGGGCGCAGTCGTCCGGGCAATACTTGTCCGGTTGGCAATTATAATCCGTTTATTTTCCTTGTAGTAAAGTATATCAGGGATTTCCCTTGAATAATGACAATTTCGAATCTTTTTTCCGAGATGTTATAAAAACGTGTCTACTCAAAATAGTGGGGGTCTGCAGCCCCTAGCCCCCCGGTTCCGCGGCTCATGAATATAACCCTTCTCTCTCGTTCTTCTGTTCCTCCTCCTCCTTCTCCTCTTCCTCCTCCTCTTCCTCATCTTTCTCCTCTTCCTCCTGCTCCTTCTCTTCCTCCTGCTCCTTCTCCTCCTCCTCCTCCTCCTTAATAATAATAATAATCAAACATTTTTATATAGCGCATTACACATAAGCAAAATTGCATGTCTCTATGCACTTTAGGAGAGGAAAGACAGGAAAGATGCACTGGGTTCATGATTCTGATTAACTATAAAGTGGTGAAAAGGTATGTCTTTAGAGAATTAATGAAGTTTTCATAGGAATTTATACTTTTCAGATATTCAGGCAACTTGTTCCACAAAAGAGCGGCAGAATGTGTAAAAGACCTTTCCCCGTATGATTTTGTCATTATTTGTGGAACGCAGAGCAGGGACTTGGAACTGGAACGTAACATTCTATCGGGTTTATATGGAGTTAATACTTCAGAGAGATAAGTAGGAGCCAGCTGATGTAAACATTGGTAGGTTAACATAAGTATTTTAAATTGGATACGGGACTTGATGGGCAACCAGTGTAGATCTCTTAAGACTGGAGTTATTGATTCATGTTCCTTCGTGCGTGTAACAAGTCGGGCTGCAGAATTTTGAAGGAGTTGTAGTCTTTGAATTTGAGAAGAAGGGAGACCAGAAAGTAAACTATTACAGAAATCAAAATGGCACATAACAAAAGCATGAATTAATCGTTCAGTGGTTGGTTTGTCTAAAAAATTGCGAATTTTACTTATTTTGTATAATCCAAATGAAGCTGAGCGACACTTTTGTGAGACAAAATTTTCAAATGTGAACTTATCATCAAAAATAGCACCTAAATTTCTGCAAGTTCTGGTTGCATGAACAATTGTACCATTTATGTTCAATGTTGATATGAGGTTGCTGGACCTATGGCGTGAAGAAAGATGAAGAAACTCAGTCTTTGTATCATTGAGCTTTAAACCATTTACCTGAGACAACTCTTTGATTGATTGCACACACTCTGATATCTGTGAAGTGACATTAATATTATCAGTTCTAACAATAGAATGGCAAGGGGGATGCCCTGAGAGGCCATTGTCACACAAAGCTTAATCAGGTGTGTTGTTCGTAAATAACACCAAAAGAATGGTTTCAATCTCACTACACAGTGATATACATGGTTACTCAAACATAATGAACATGGTTAAATGCACATACATACTAGACCCTGTGCAGAAATGACTACACAGAGTGTAATGGTACTTTAATGCTTACCACAGTCAGAAATAAGATACTTATTTTCTAACAAATGCCAAAAAATATATCTGCAAAAACTTGCCCAGTCTGATCAGAACAATAAACCAAGAAACATGATGTAAAATATAAGCAAGAAATGAACCCAGTGCAAAGAAATAAGGAAACTAGTGGAGCAGCTGTAACGCGCACCACCAGCCTCCTGTAGAGCTAAGAAATCTCCTGGTCCTTCTCCTCCTCCTCCTTCTTCTCCTCCTCCTCCTCCTCCTTCTCTTCCTCCTCCACCACCCCCTCCTCCTCCTCCTGCTCCTCCTCCTGCTCCTCCTCCTGCTCCTCCTCCTTTTCTTCCTCCACCCTCCTCCTCCTTCTCCTTCTCCTTCTCCTCCTCCTCCCCCTCCTCCCTCACCATGCCCTTCTGATCTATGTTTTCATACACCTTTAAGGGATTCAACACTATTCACCTTTCCACTGTGCATGTGATGGGAACCATGCTGGTTTAACACCAAATCGATTTTACACCATTTTTAATTGTGTACCAAGTTGTACAAACGATGAACACACCGTGTTTAGGCAGGTCGCTCTAGGTGTTTAATAACTAATGGGGGTGAATTAGTCGATTGATTCGTAGGTTAGATATAGCTAATTTCAACTCTAATTAAGGCATTGCCTCAGCCCCGCGCATTGATCGCGGGCTGCTATGCCACTGTATAAAGCGCCTCATTAGATGCACTGCTTGTTCATCTCATGCACGGTCGCGTTCAGACCAGTGCGTTTACAAAACGTTTCAAGAAAAACTAAGATATTCCAGAGAAGCGATTTTTTGCACAGTAATTAATATTTTTATTAATCTATCCAATACATTATGTGTTTTCCAAACAGTTTAAACTAATAAGAATGTCCGAAAATTGTCAACAATATAATTATTTACAATATATTCAAAAAACAGATTGTGTCAAGCATATTTGATAAAAGTCAAAGGCTTTAACAGGCTGGGGGCGGAGATTCATGTTCCCCCACTTTAAAAGTTGGTAAGACATCATAGCATTCCCCCCCCCCCCCCACACACACACACACACACGCACACACACGCTTTTTGAGGAATTTACTCTACTGCATTAAACTGCCTATTTTAAAGTGTACCAATCACCTGAAAAAATAATTTGTGTACAGCTAGAAAGTATAAATCAACCTCAAAGAACTTTGTCTGGTATTCTATAGGTCAACAGTTAATGAGTATGAAGGAAATAGAGGATAACATGAAAATGCTCGACCGGAACCGAACTCCGAGTTTGGTTCCGCGAGAGCCTTTATCTTGGCGAGCGCGTACGGGTGCGTCGAGTAGTCTACTCGCGTGTCGCTTTTACGCTTATAGAGAGTTTAATTAAAATTGCAATATCTCTTTTTAGAATTAATATTTGAAGCCCATATTTTGAATATAGTATAACGACATGAAACCTCTAACATACAGAGCAAAATTATTTTTGATGATTGGTACCCTTTAACACCCAAAATAAAAAGAAGAATTTAATGTGGGAGGGGGCTGCCTCTTGGTTACTCCGCTCCCTCGCAAAGAGCCCCGACCTCTGACGCCCCTGGTTATAGTTATCTCTACGGGAAATGTGGGACGGATTCTTCAGTTAGCCACAATCGCATTACAAACAAACTGGATGACAGCATATGTGATTAGGTTGTCGGGAACCTCGTTGCACATAATTAGAACTTGGCTATTACATTAGACAATCAATAATTGCGAATCTCCTCACAACCTACCCATATTTAAATCTATAATTCTGTTTGGCTGTTGTGATAATTATAATAGGCTTGTTAGAACCATTGCAATCAATCACAGGATTTATGTAACCTGGCCTGGACTCTTTTCAAAAGAAAGGAAGGAAATGCTTATCTATCCAAATAACGTGAATTGTTATAATATTGTTGTAATGAAAGTGAAGCTACCATCCAATACCATTTCTTTGAATGCGAATTCGATTACTACGATACAATAATTTTATTCATATACTCATATTGCTGTATCATGCATTGCTCGTTCCCACTATGTTTTAGAGACTATTGTAAATATTATTATACTATTAATACATGGTTGGGAGTGTGTTAGTGCGATCCGGCAACA
This sequence comes from Heliocidaris tuberculata, assembly GCA_025618425.1. Lineage (NCBI taxonomy): Eukaryota > Metazoa > Echinodermata > Echinoidea > Camarodonta > Echinometridae > Heliocidaris > Heliocidaris tuberculata. The sequence continues at coordinate 30,982,792 of CM046839.1, read as the reverse complement.
CAAAGGTTTCTATCCTGGTGTACTAACGCACGAGGCGTAGCCGAGTGTGTTAGACACCACGATAAAAACCTGCGTGTTGCCGGATCGCACTAATGCACGAACTCACAACCATGTATTAATAGTTTTATAAAACGGGTCTACAATCTTAGTAAACCTACAGAGAACATCTAATCTTAGTGTTTTCTTACAATCTTAGTGTTTGATCTGGATTAGCCGTGCGTTAGTCCCCTCGCCGTACGTTAGTACTTTTTTTTGCACGGTCACGTGGTGTTATTTGACCAATCAGGATGGCTACATTCTTGAACCCGTTTTATAATACCCTATAATAAGCCTATAACTCACAAGCGTAGCTTTCTCCTTAGGCTCCTCCATATTTCACTTTTATTTTAGCCCAGTCTTTTCAGTTAATACTGCATGCAAACCGTATAGATATGAGGTACTCAACTTCTTTTATTTTCTCTGACAATAGATTTCATGTTCGTTTGTATCATTTATCTTGTTTGTACCATTTATATTGTGAAAACATTGTAAATGAGAAACTAAGACAATAAACTGAAACTGAAACTAACACTGAAATATTTCCATCCTGCCCCCTTATCCTTCATTTTTATTTTGTATTTTTAAAAAATATATCTTACTTCTCGATTGTATCTAACAATTTAAAATTCAAATTCATCTGCCATCCCTTTCGTGTCAAAGAAATAGGTTAGCGTGGCTCGGTTAAAGTATTCATTTTAACTTATTTTTAGTTAACGTATAGCATAATCATTATTATTCATAATCATGTAAATGTATGAAATCATTTTTTATTCAGTCCTAGTCTATTTCAGTCTCAGCTGCACGCGCATATGGCAATATAAAAATTGCCAGAATAATCATGGTAACTAAACTAATTTTCTTTTATAATTCATCTCCTCTTTTTTCCCCTGAAAAATTGCTTCAAATATGTATTTCGATTTGTAGAAATTCATTCAATCAAACAAATAGTCATGATAGCCGCGAGGGGGTACCATAATTTATGCCATACTTGAAATAAATTGCAGTAACGTCTGCAAACTCTTTTACAGCCTGTAAATTGGTTCGCAGACGTTATAACATTTTTTCACATAATGATGCAAAATATAAGAAAAAGTCACGAGGGCTTAAATGATTTCGAAAAACGCGATTTACTTAGCAGGGAGAAAGAAGGAGACAGAGATATAGAAACCAAGACAGAGAGACAGAGCGACAGAGGGACAGAGGGAGTGAGAGATAGAAAGAGAAGCAGAGAGGCAGGCAGAGACAGAGAGAGAGAGAGAGAGCGAGAGGGGGTAGACAGACAGAAAGAGAGACAGACAGAGAGGGAGAGAGGGGGGAGGGAGAGAGAGAAAAAGAAAGTTAGCGAGTGTGTGTGTGTGTGCGTGTGTGTTTGTGTGTGTGTGAGACAGAGAAAGAGATAGGGAAGACAGATAGAGAGAGAGGGGGAGGGGGAGGGGAGATGAGAAGGAGGGGGGGGGGGGAGATGAGAGTGAGAGGGGGAGGACGATGAGTATGCTTATAACATAACCGTATGCATTCAGCAGCGCGAATATTACAGCCACACCAAAGATGAAATAACAGCAGTTTGGGCAGTCGCAGAATGATTAGGCGCTAAGAATAACATTCCTTGAAATTGTCAAAGTCCCTGGGGAAAATTATCATTATTTCATAATGGCTGCAAGCCTTCGGATTATCCTACAATAAAACATATGTTATCTACGTCTTCAACCAGCCAGGAATGCATCATATCGGCAGTCTCATCATCCATATTCTAAATCTATATACCAAAGTACAATCAGGTGACAATAGGACATTGTCACGAATCAAATTATCATTTTCCGCTAATGAATGTGAAATTACACGGATAATGAAATTGTCGTGTGTAAGTTATCCAAATTAATGTTTTGCTTGTAGACCATTAAACTCGTAATTGGACAAAAACAAATATACATCTAACTTGTGGAAGTATATAATATCGGCTTTGTCTACATCCATTCAATGTATTTCAAGTGTTTTGTAAGCAATAAAGGATAATAAAAACAAGAATAAAGAATGCTCTTAAACCATAAAGAATATAAATAATTTATATAATGTATTTATATATTTATCTTTTCACGTTTAGAAATAAATATGAAGAAAGATGCAGGGGAGAGATAGAATGGAAAAAAAAAGCAAGAGAGAGAGGGAAAGAAAGAGACAGAGTGACAGAGTGATAGAGGGATAGAAAATCAACGCAAAAGAGAAAACTACAGGAGCAGATGGGTTGTGCATACGTTTGTCAGGTTTGTTGGGGTTTTTTTGAGAAGACAAAGAAAAAAGAAAAGAAAATGACAATGTCACATTGAAATAACGAAGAAAGAAGCAAGTAAAAAAATTTTAAAAATATGAAAATGAAGAGATGTTCAGATCTAAGCAAAATCAGACAAGAAGAAACAAAAACAGAGACAGTGACCGAATATGGAAAAATTAACAACAAAGGCAGACAAACAGAAATGTATTTTTAAAAAGATATATCTATTTCATTTACAGGTTGAGACGGACAGACTATAGACAAACTGGAGACAAATATAGACATAAGAAAATAAAGAAGAGTTTACCCCATTATGCGAGAGACAGCCCCAATTTAGCATTTGTGTGTACTTGAATTTGGTAAAAGGTCACCCTGCAGCCGTTAAATACTGAATAGAATCATCCTTCCTCGGCGCCAGACATTCAAGCACGTCATCTAAAAGTTTAACGGCAAATTATACAACAGGTATGTGGCTTTACGAAAAAGAAACAACCTTCAGATATCATGTGAACGAATTAATAATGGAAGGTAGGTACAAAGTGACCTGGCAAAATCTGAAGATGACATTTATGGTAACGAATTTACTAAATAATAAATAAATGGCCTTGTTTACCCAGAGTAAAGTAGCCTCCTCAGTATTTACACTGTTCTCCCATTAGGGCCATGCAATCAAATTGTTACCCCCAGATTTTGCCGTGCTACCATGATAAAGAGGTCAAGTATTCACGGAATTTTTTCCAATTTAATTCACCTGGGTGGCGCGTGGCAAATGTAGACTAATGACTTGCCAACGGACATTTATGTCCGGTGGCAAGGATTCAGAACCACGTATTATGTACTTCAAAGTTCGGTGGGTCATCCACAAGCTTCCCACCATTTACGGTCAGACCCAAATTCGGACAACCGAACACAGGTGCATGTACATAATCCGAAAACGGCGTATAACGCACGATTAGATGAATATAGAGCCCTCATCGTTCAGTGCGAGGCAGTATGTACAAAGAGCAAGGGGGATAATCTTGCAAAGTTAACATGCTAATGATATATATATATATATATATATATATATATATATATATATATATATATATATATATATATATATATATATATAATAATAATAATATAATAATAATAATAATGATAATAATAATAATAATAATAATATAATAATAATAATAATAATAATAATAATAATAATAATAATAATAATAATAATAATAATAATTCTGCGTCTCAATTTCCTTCAAAGTCATCATTTTTTTTAATGTATATCAACAGCAGGTCGACTTTGCCTTTTGTACATGCTGCCTCTCGCTGAACGATGAAGGCTCTATATTCATCGTGCGTATATACGCCGTTTTCGGGGTATATACCTGTGCTCGGCTTTCCGAAGTTGGGTCTGACTAATGTCCTCATAATGTTCCACTTGCATCAAAAGACATGATATTTTTATTCATATTTTGTTCCTTATCACAATCTATTATTGGTATTCGCGCAAGTAACAAGAGAGGGGAAGATTAGGGCATTATCGATTAGCCCACATTTTGTATTCCGTTTTGGGACACGTGAACTGGAAGGTATGGTGAGGGCGGATCACCTATGCCAGTACCCTACCGCCTCTTCAAGCTTATGTATTCGTTTGGTTGTACGATACATAATCACAAAATGGTAAAATGTGACAAAATGCTCCACGCTAGATATCTTATACAGTAATCTCACTCGTAACTTCCACCCTGGACCGTCTATGCCCTGGACCAGACAATTTACCTAGACCTAACAAAATCCCTAAACCTTTATAAAGCCCGTATTGTCGCAGAAGCACACGTCGGAGCACCATTCGCTTGTGTTAGAAAAAAGGTCGCGTAACCGTGCTAGACAGAAAAAAATATATAGCTACCTTACTGAAAAAAGAGCACCCCGACTCAACCGTATCTTCTTAATGCGATTCTCATTCATTGGTAGATCACGGGTTGACACTACTTTCATATATCAATTCTGACAGGTCAATATTGATTGTTACATTAGGCTAAGTACTTAGTTGGGCGAGATATTTTGACACTGACGGTATAAAGGGAAGCAATCGAACAGCCAATCTAAACTTCATCTGATGTTATTCTTAAAGGGGACCAATCCTCCCCCCCCCCCAAGACGTTATAAAAAATATATGAGACATTCAAATAGGTAAGGGTTGAAGAACATAATAGGAAAATTATTTCATACCAAGGGGCACATGGAAGTTTGAATGAGGAGTTGATTCTACGAAAAAGCCAAACTCGTCAAAGTGGGTGTTGGGGTGCCCCTCCCCTTTAAACCTCATGCCCGTTCTTTGGAATCGTTTGAGCCTTGTTGGCAAATCAAGAAAAGTGACCGCTCCTCTTATTTCACTTGTTGGATTTTTTTTTTTTTAACTTCTGTCCACAAATTCAAAAATTTGAGGACCAGTATTGAAACCTTAACCCTTGTGGGAATCCAGAATGTGAGGCTGAAAAAGGGGTGGTTTTGGCTTGTGTTGGAAACTTTACCGATTAAACTTGGATATTTAGTCACACACTTATACCCAACTACCCCTCCCCCATAAAATGGTCCAACTATACCCTTGCACATATACATTTCATTATTTTCTCGTCTCAAAGACAGCTAAAAGATTTCTTACCATATTATTTTGTTGTTGTAAACTCCTTGTACATTCTGTTTCAAATCCTTGATTCACTTTTCTTTGGATTCATTCCAAGTAACTTGCAAAACGAATTTAGATTACCCAGATTGTTTGAGTTTTGCAAACAGTGCAATTGACATTAAGAAGCGAATCGAAACCAGTGTTGAAATATAATCAGTCCTAATGTAATACTGCTTTTTGTAATGGCACTTTTCAGTTATGGCATGTAGCCGGTAATTAATCTTGAAAACTAACACGTAAATTTAATCGATTTTGCTTTTGACCGCTCTGTGACTCTTACCATGCTTACAGTTACTACAGACTAAAGTTAGCATCAGAGAGTGGGCAGTCAATCTATACGAACGATTACTTTTAGATTTCACACGAAATAATCAGCTTGTAAGAATGTAATTAACAAATAGGACCGAGAGTGATGAGATTCTTGTCTGAATGCTCTTCAAGCCCAGCATTCCATTAGCTCTAATTCGAGGACAATTCTGCTTCATTTCTCGGAAACGACATCCGAAAAGATATCATCGTCATCATTGACGACAGATGTACTTTTGTCAAGATGTAGCGTGCTTAACACATCACCTAAATTAACCGAAATAAATGCACTGGAGAAGACTGTTATTGCTGCTAGAAGTGGCTAAATACAGAACAGAGGCTATTGATGTAAAGATGAATTGTTGAGACAGCACAATGACTCGTTGAACAGTATAAATTCAGGCCTACGTAGCCTATACTAAGGAGAGCTAGAAAATAATCATAGGCTCGCTGTGCGTAGGTTCTGTTCTTTGGTGGAGATGATAAATAACATTTAAAAGGGTATACATGCATCAGTGTATCTTTCCAATTCTCTCATTAGACCTGGGGGGAAAAATGAGATGGTCAAAAAGAAAATTAAGAATAGTCAAATAGAAACAGAATACCGAAAACCACAAAGAGATTAGGCTAATACCGATCTCGAAATTCAGCTTATTCATGAAGTATTTAACATAGCTTGATTCTTTTATTTCAATCTGTTATTCTATGATTTTACTGTTAGATCGTTCGAAAAAAAAAAAAAAAAATTCGTTTTCACCATATGGTTTATACTGGTCCCGAGCTCCAATTTCTTTTCACGCACAGATATTAAAATTGATTTTTCTCCAATGTATCTCTGTTATGTGTAATTTAAAGACCTTGGTGCCATTGCATAAAGACTTACTATTATAGTAACTTTGCCATCAATGGTAACTACCATGGTAACGTTGCTCAAGAGCCAATCAAAATCCAGTATTCCATGAAAAGTTACTATAATAGCAAAGTTACTATAATAGCAAGTTTTATGCAACGGCACCCTTGAGTTCTAGCAAAGACGATTTTTTTTTTTCTTCTCAATATCCAACCAAATTTAAACTCAACATATATCCTAATGAGCTAAGTAATGAGAGAGAGAGAGGGGGGAAAGGGGTGGATACGGGGTAATACGCCCCATTCATAAATTTATAGGTCGTCCCACATGTGGATATTTGTGTTGGTGCTGTTCAGTGTCTGTGGTTACCAGTAAGCTTTCCTAACTCTACTCCTCTTGTTTACCCCCCCCCCCCCTATAAATTTGGGCTGGATTTAGTCTGATATTGTAAAATAATGAAATAAAATCATAATAATAATTTCTTTATAAATGAATCAAAATATATTTAAGCCATTTTCCTATGTTCGGACCCCAGTTAGTCTCTTAATGCAGAGGAGTGAAAAAAATCCACTCTTTTAAGAGTCGTATTTGGGATCAGTTCATTTTTTAGTTGAATCCACTCCTAATTAAAGTAGAATCCACTCCAAAATAGTAGTTTGAATTACTCTTTTGAGAGTCGGGGTTCCACTATTTTTTAGCGTGGGTTTCCACACCTTTGCATTCAGAGTGCAAGGTTCCATAATCAGCGATACCTTTTCAAGGTTCACGTGTCACTCAGCGGCGGAGACCTAGCGAACAGAGACAGTCTTCCCGGTCGAGTCTTCCCCGGGGACACAGCGCGCGAAATACAATTCCAAGAAAAAAATATCAGTCGAACCAATTTAAACTACAAAGCGATGAAGGTCAACACGAAAAACAGGGGTTACCTTGCAAATTTCAAAGAAATAACAGAAAACGGAGAACATTCTGTATAACAAGGTGAAAGACACAATCAATAAACGTGACATTTAAAACTGATGGGAGTAAATGCAATAAATTTACAGAGCGTATCTACAGAGAAGATTTTGAAGCAGTGATGAAGCAGATTTCAGCTAAAGTTGAGTTCTGGTCATGTGATTACAGTGTGAAAGAGACAGTCTCAAAGATATATGGGATGGCTGACCATGTCTACATAAGAATAGGTGTATACTATGAGCAGGAGCGTCTTTTGAACATTTTGAATGAGGGGGGGGGGGGAACAAACTTTTAGGTGTGACACCCGAATTTGCCCACACAAATGCTGCACCATAACCCCCCCCCCCCCCTCACACACAAACACATGGGTCGCGGAACCGGGAGGCTGGGGACTGCAGCCCTCCCCCTTAAAAAAAAGAAGTTACATTATCAAGGAACCTCGCTGCCTAAATTATACGCATATTCTGGCACCTCTCTACCTGAATACGAAGTTGTGGTTGCCCGAATATCGGAACTTTGAACATCTTCGGGGGGGGGGGGGGGCTGCAGCCCATTGCCCCAGGGTGACGCCTTTTGCCCGAATATTAACTTGCCAATGTTTTTGCAATCGAGCAAAAAAAAAAAAAATTGCCATTTTTTTCCTTCTTTTTCTTTCCCTCTCTTTTTCTTTCCTTCTTTTCTTTCTGTTTTTGTTTTCCTTTCCCTTTTTTTTTCTTTTTTCATTCTCCTTTCTCTTTTCTCCTTTTTCTTTTCTCTTTTCTCTTCCCTCTCCCTTTCCCCCTCCTTTTTGTTTTGCCGACAGCAATTTTGGGTCTGTGTGTGTGGGGGGGGGGGGGGGGGGGGGGGGGGGGGGGGGGGGGGGGAGGGGAGGGTGTTGTGACATTGATATTGACCTAATCCCATTGAAAAGCACATGCACTGCACACAGAAACGGGTATGTGGGACTGCACACACATGTAGCCTACATGTTCGGCTTGCACACTTCAGCTATTTCTCGTCATATTTCGAAAATGAGGGCATTTGAAGAGCAATCATTTTCAGAAGACATTTCTACTATGATTTTCTTCCAAACTGACATAAAAGGAATAAGATATCTCAAGAATTATTTTTCATCTTTCCTAGAACCCAAGTTGATTCAAAGGGAAAGCAGGAAAGTCAGAGAAACAGATTGGTGAAAGGATGAACAAACCCCGGTGAACAGCAAGAAAGTTATAGATTTTGAAAGTTGTATTCACTACACATACCTACTGTATGTGAGCTTCAAATTGGCGAATCGGTAAAGTCATTGTTATGGAGTGTGGTTCCAACCCCCAAAAATGAACCCCCCCCCCCCCCAATTTAAAAAAAAAGGAAGAAAAGAAAAGAAATAAGAATTTGAAGAAAAAAATCAATAGAAAAAAACTTAATTAAAAAAAAAATTAATAAATATAAATAAATAAATAAATAAATAAATAAATACATTTTTAAAAAATTAAAATTTATGACTGAGTAGGACCTTTATTTGGGGGGAAGGACCTATGACAACATGGTATCCACAACATATTTTGAGTAGGCCTACAGCCCCTGGGGAATAGATGTTTGGAAATTCATGAAATTTTAGTTTATTTTAGTGTACAGCAAGTGGGGGAGTTGTACCCAATATTACGTCAGTTTAATGACCAATTCGCCACTTTGAGATTCATATATATTGGTGATCTCAGCTTTGAGACTTTAATAACTTTCCTATTTTAGTTTGTCCAATTTCGTTTAACCTTTCACCAACCTGTCTGTCTGATTTTTGTTGTTGTTGTTGTTGTTGTTTTCACCCAATTCAGCAATGCATGTCAGATGGGTCGGAGTGCCCTTTAAGAATGTATGTTTTTTTTTTCTGCAGCGCTATATAGGCTACTTAAGAATGGGTTCTGGAATCGGAGAGACTAGATATATAAGGAAATGTCGGAACGAGTTAGTGTCAGTTGGCAGCAATAGGTCATTAGTGCGATTGTTTAGCAGCATTTAGCGGAAAGTGGGGTAATTGGATAGCCCCGTTGAGTGTGGGAGCGCGCTATAAAGGAGGGGCGGGCAGAGCCATTATGGGTGAGAAACATGGCAGTAACGAGACCAGAAGGGTGATAGAAGAAGTAAACAAATAAACGGGTACAGAAATAGGGAGAGATGATGAAAGAAGAAGAGAAGTGATAAGGTATAAGTGTGAGTGAAAGAGGAAAAAAGAGAGAGAGAGATGGACGGGAGGGGGAGAAATTGAATAGCACCAAATGTTAACGTGTTATTGACATAAAGGTGGTAGTAGTAGTAGTAGTAGTAGTAGTAGTAGTAGCAGCAGCAGCAGCAGCAGCAGAAGTAGTAGTAGTAGTAGTAGTAGTAGTAGTAGTAGTAGCAGCAGCAGTAAGAGTAGTAGTAGTAGTAGTAGTAGTAGTAGTAGTAGTAGTAGTAGCATAGTAGTAGTAGTAGTAGTAGTAGTAGTAGTAGTAGTAGTAGTATAGTAGTAGTAGTAGTAGTAGTAGTAGTAGTAGTAGTAGTAGTAGTAGTAGTAGTAGTAGCATAGTAGTAGTAGTAGTAGTAGTAGTAGTAGTAGTAGTAGTAGTAGTAGTAGTAGTAGTAGTAGTAGTAGTAGTAGTAGCAGCAGCAGTAGCAGCAGCAGCAGTAGCAGCAGCAGCAGTAGTAGTAGTAGTAGTAGTAGTAGTAGTAGTAGTAGTAGTAGTAGTAGTAGTAGTAGTAGTGTAGTAGTAGTAGCAGTAGCAGTAGCAGTAGTAGTAGTAGTATAGTAGTAGTAGTAGTAGTAGTAGTAGTAGTAGTAGTAGTAGTAGTAGTAGTAGTAGTAGTAGTAGTAGTAGTAGTAGTAGTAGTAGTATAGCAGTAGTAGTAGTAGTGGTAGTAGTAGTAGTAGTAGTAGTAGTAGAAGTGGTAGCAGTAGTAGTAGTCGAAGTTTTAGTAGAGGAACTATGGAGTTAGAGAAAGAGGGGGAGACATTTTTTGCTTGGACTGCAATGGACATTATCTAAGGAAGATGTTAACTTATTGACCTATTTGATATTATCTTGGTTTTAAGCCTGCCATAGGTTACGAATGTTAACAAACCATGTGTTTGCTTCGATTCTTAATGTATCATAACTCTCTCTCTCGGATCATTTCTCTTTGGTTCCCCCCCCCCCCCTCTCTCTCTCCCCCCCTCTCTCTATTTCTCTATCTAAATCTCTTCCTTCATTTTCGTTATCTTGATATCACTTGTACTCAAAAATTATTTACCCCTCTCCCTCTCCTTCTCTTTCTTATTCCCTCTCCTTAATTGTATATTCTCGACACTTTGCTTGACTGTTCTATAGCAACATCATTTTCCTCAGTTCTTTTCGCCCTCGCCTATCAAGTCCCATTCACCCATTCTGGTTCCTCGTTTTACATACACTGTTGTTTCTGTCGCCAACCCCATTATCAGGTCTCAGACATGCATCCGTATGTTCTCTTCTCACTTACTCCCGACCTGCCCGACTACCAGTAACATTTCGTGTTAAAAGAAACATTTTCATCCCCCAAGTGTTCCTCCTGTTTTCGCACGATGTTTTTATTTCACGTAACATGCTCCAGTAAAAGTGTTCTAGCGTGTAATAACGATCTCGCCTTTGTATTACAATTCTTGGTCTCAATCCATAATAAATTGTAAGTTAAGTGAGCCGTCCAAAAAGACAGAAACACATACAAACATGCAGAAGAAGAAGATGAAGAAGAAGAAGGAGGAGAAGAAGAAGAAGAAGAAGAAGAAGAAGAAGAAGAAGAAGAAGAAGAAGAAGAAGAAGAAGAAGAAGAAGAAGAAGAAGAAGAAGAAGAAGAAGAAGAAGAAGAAGAAGAAGAAGAAGAAGAAGAAGAAGAAGAAGAAGAAAAGATGAAGAGGCGTACAGGAGAAGGGGGAGATGATGAATAAGAAGAAATAAGAAGAGAAAGAAAGAAAAAGGAGAAAAAAAGAAGAAAATAGAAGCTCCGAAAAAGAAGAAGAAAAGGTAGCAAGAAAGAAGAAAACAGACCCTTCGAATTATATTTAGTTATCATGCTTATTCAGCTTAATATCGAGAGAATCAGTTGCTCTTTTTAAAAGTCATCGAATTGAGAATGGTTGTAAGACGAGATACTTCTGCATTAATATTTATCATATTTATTTTTAAAATAAATATATATCATGCCTTTCCAATGTGTAATTAAAATTTCCATCGAAAAGCACGCCCGAAACAGGTGTCTGGCGTTGATTTTTGGGCGCCAACCCTAATTACGAGGCCAACCGATACATGTCGAGTCCACGTTACAAATAGCATCACTCGTCACTGTTTCAATTCAAACCTCGCCACCTGCGCCTAGGGGAGAAGTCGAAATCGCCATTGCCCTCTTCTAATTGGAATGGCTCGGGACTTCTCGGAATGAGATTATACACACGTGTAAACAAAAGGTTATCAAATTAGCCTATATTATTGTGCGACCGTCTTCAAAGAAATCGAAAGAGGCCATTACATGCTAAGGGTATTGTATTAAAAATAGGATGCTCTCGAGCAAAGCTTAAAGTCAAGGTACAGTTTTGGTAAGACTCATGAACTTTTTTGTCAGATTTATTTGACTTTAATGCGTAAATATCATGATACTAACAATTATAATCTGCTGTCCCTTTTTTTCCCTCCGAAGTGAAATATCATACAAATTTGAGAGGTGAAAAGTAATTTGCATCCAGGCCAGGTATGCAAGGGATGCACATTCCCATGTGGCGACCGCCATGTGTAAAACCAACAGATAACTGTGTAAGCATGGATTGTAGAAACATCTTTGGGATTGCACGCAGGTGAGTGCTCTTAGGCCCAAACACGAGATGAATGATAGCTTGGAATTGTAGTTTATGTCAGATGTTAAATATTCATAGGAACCCATGGACGGAACTTCAAGATATCTGGCACATTCTCTTCGACACAAGAGGAACAGTGTGAGAAAATATCCTAACAGTTTCATTCCCATAATCCCATTCCCTTTTGCTACAGCCATTCAAACACGATTCGACGGTTCTTAAAACCGTTTTCTCCAAACCGCGTATTTGCGCACCTGCGCGGATTCGTCACTTCTTAAAAACGACATCTAGGTCATGGATTAGTTGAATATTATGAACTCTATTCAATGCATCCATTCCGTCGAACGTGTTATTTGTGCTTAACTTGGGTCCAGTCGGTTATGAAATACTAAAATCAGCATCTACATCATTTTAATAAGAATAGTTAACAATGATTAAACTTTCGTTGACATGGTTGAAAGAGGGGGAAATATAAATATGTAACCTAATCGTTTGAAGAGAAATTTGCTGGTAGGTAACTTGTGATAACTTGTTTTGTACATTATGTATCCTCTGTTTGTACTTTTGCATCTGTTTACGATTAGAAAGAATACCTAAGTTTGTTATTATATTTATTTTTCCTTTTGTAAGTGACCCTGTAGCTATGAATTACGATGAAAACAAGGAGAAGCGATGAGATGATCAATATTTTCAGGTCCGCGATTCTGGAACAGATATGATGTGCACCTGCAGGAATGAGGTGACAGATGAGAAAGTAGAGGACAGGGGAGCGTTTCATCAAGCGTTTTGTCAGTGATTTTTACTGACAAATTTGCTCTCAGCCAATCAGACGCAAGGATTTCAGTAGCTTATAACAGTTGTCGGTAAAAATCACTGACAAAACGCTTGAAGAAACGCTCCCCTGGTCGGTCATGGCTTCCGACCCCTTTCACAGGCGTATTTTAACGTTTCTAATTCATCTCCCATAACCTCCCCCCCTCTCTCTCTCTCTGACTCTGTATATCTATCTATCTATCTCTCAATCGCTCTCTCTCTCCCTCCTCTCCTCTCCATCTCCCCTTCTCCCCATCTCTCTCTCTCTCTCTCTCATCTCCATCTCTCTCTCTCTCTCTCTCTCATCTCCCCCTCTCTCCATCTCTCTCCATCTCTCTCATCTCTATCTCCCCTTCTCTCTCTCTCTCTCTCATCTCCATCTCCCCCTTCTCTCCATCTCTCTCTCTCTCTCTCTCTCTCATCTCCCCCTTCTCTCCATCTCTCTCCATCTCTCTCATCTCTATCTCTCCCTTCTCTCCATCTCTCTCTCTCTCTCATCTCTATCTCTCCCCTTCTCTCTCTCTCTCTCTCATCTCCATCTCCCCCTTCTCTCCATCCTCTCTCTCTCTCTCTCATCTCCCCCTTCTCTCCATCTCTCTCTCTCTCTCTCTCTCATCTCCCCCTTCTCTCCATCTCTCTCCATCTCTCTCTCATCTCTATCTCCCCTCTCTCTCTCTCTCTCTCATCTCCATCTCCCCCTTCTCTCCATCTCTCTCTCTCTCTCTCTCATCTCCCCCTTCTCTCCACTCTCTCCATCTCTCTCTCATCTCTATCTCCCCTTCTCTCCATCTCTCTCTCTCTCTCTCATCTCTATCTCCCCTTCTCTCTCTCTCTCTCTCATCTCCCCCTCTCTCTCCATCTCTCTCCATCTCTCTCTCACTCTCTCCCCTTCTCTCTCCATCTCTCTCTCTCTCTCTCATCTCCATCTCCCCTTCTCTCTCATCTCTCTCCATCTCTCTCCATCTCTCTCTCTCATCTCCATCTCCCCCTTCTCTCTCTCTCATCTCCATCTCCCCTTCTCTCTCTCTCATCTCATCTCCCCCTTCTCTCCACTCTCTCTCTCTCTCTCATCTCCATCTCCCCCTTCTCTCCATCTCTCTCTCTCATCTCCATCTCCCCTTCTCTCTCTCTCTCTCTCTCATCTCCATCTCCCCCTTCTCTCCATCTCTCTCATCTCTCTCCATCTCTCTCTCTCATCTCCATCTCCCCCCTCTCTCTCTCTCATCTCTATCTCCCCTCTCTCTCTCTCTCTCTCATCTCCATCTCCCTTCTCCTCCTTCTCTCCATCTCTCTCTCTCTCTCTCTCTCATCTCCCCCTTCTCTCCATCTCTCTCCATCTCTCTCTCATCTCTATCTCTCCCCTCTCTCTCTCTCATCTCCATCTCCCCCTTCTCTCCATCTCTCTCTCTCTCTCTCTCTCATCTCCCCCCCTCTCCATCTCTCTCCATCTCTCTCTCATCTCTATCTCCCTTCTCTCCATCTCTCTCTCTCTCTCTCATCTTTCTCCCTCTCCCTTCTCTCTCTCTCTCTCTCATCTCCATCTCCCCCTTCTCTCCATCTCTCTCTCTCTCTCTCTCTCATCTCCCCCTTCTCTCCATTCTCTCCATCTCTCTTCATCTCTATCTCCCCTCTCTCCATCTCTCTCTCTCTCTCTCTCATCTCCATCTCCCCCTTCTCTCCATCTCTCTCCATCTCTCTCCATCTCTCTCTCTCATCTCCATCTTCCCTTCTCTCTCTCTCATCTCCATCTCCCCCTTCTCTCCATCTCTCTCTCTCCTCTCTCTCATCTCCCCCTTCTCTCCATCTCTCTCTCTCTCTCTCTCTCATCTCTATCTCCCCTTCCTCTCTCTCCTCTCATCTCCATCTCCCCCTTCTCTCCATCTCTCTTCTCTCATCTCCCCCTTCTCTCCATCTCTCTCCATCTCTCTCTCATCTCTATCTCCCCTTCTCTCCATCTCTCTCTCTCTCTCTCATCATATCTCCATCTCTCCCTTTCTCTCTCTCTCTCTCTCAATCTCCATCTCCCCCTTCTCTCCATCTCTCTCTCTCTCTCTCTCATCTCCCCTTCTCTCCATCTCTCTCCATCTCTCTCTCTCATCTCTATCTCCCCTTCTCTCCATCTCTCTCTCTCTCTCTCATCTCCATCTCCCCCTTTCTCCATCTCTCTCCATCTCTCTCCATCTCTCTCTCTCTCTCCATCTCCCCTTCTCTCTCTCTCATCTCCATCTCCCCTTCTCTCCATCTCTCTCTCTCTCTCTCTCTCTCATCTCCCCCTTCTCTCCATCTCTCTCCATCTCTCTCCATCTCTCTCTCTCTCATCTCCATCTCCCCTTCTCTCTCTCTCATCTCCATCTCCCCTTCTCTCTCTCTATCTCCATCTCCCCCTCTCTCCATCTCTCTCTCTCTCTCTCATCTCCATCTCCCCCTTCTCTCCATCTCTCTCCATCTCTCTCTCTCTCATCTCCATCTCCCCTTCTCTCTCTCTCATCTCCATCTCCCCTTCTCTCCATCTCTCCCCTCTCTCACGCATCTCCATCTCTCCATCTCTCTCATCTCCATCTCCCCCTTCTCTCTCTCTCTCTCTCTCTCTCATCTCCATCTCCCCTTCTCCCATCTCTGTGTGTGTCTCTCTCTCTCATCACTTCTCCCTTTCCTCTTCCCCCTCTCCGTCTCCTTCAATTACTCTTCCTCTGTCTGTCTGTCTCCCTTCATTCTATAGTTCTCAATATGATGTCTGTCCAAATATAATGTCGTTGCTGTCTGTCTCTAATCCTCCCTCTCTTCTGTTTTTATGTCATACATTTTGTTTGGTTATTTAATTTGTTATGCAAGCAAAACTTGCATGGATTTGTAATGTTGAATCCAAACAGTGCTTCCGAAAAGTTTGCATCCTTGCAGGTTCGCCATTGACATTGAACCGATTAACAGAGCATTTCCTTAATATCCAGAGGGCTCTATGTTGCACTTTCTGTTTGTGCCTCTCCCATTTCATTTTTGGGATGCCGCTTACCCTATTGCGTCCTTTCAACAATGTTGCTTCTCAAACAAAAAACAAAACAAAAAAAAAGGAGCTACAATTAACCAAATAAAAATTTGAAGAACTTTTTTTTTTACGGATCACTGTGCCGGAAAATTCTCCGCGACATCTGTTTTGAAGAGCATAGATTTGAAAGCTAATCAATGTTTGAATCGACATGTCTTAAGACAAAGTGCTTGCATCTGTCCCCTAACCGCCGGCATATTGCTGGTTCAAGGTCGGTCATAAGATGCATAGATGGAGCGGGGGTGGGGGGTGGAGGATAGGGGGCCGCCCCTCTACTGAGAGAAAAAGAAAGCATGATTTAAAAAAAAAAAAATTTAGGTTGTTAAAAATGGTCGGTGCCGGTCGCCCGACGTTTTAGAAGTGAAGACGACCCTGAAAAGAAAAGTGTCATATTTCTTTTTCTTTGTTTTGCTTGCTTGCAGTAATCTTCCCACACGTGTCTTCGTGTCGTGAAAATCCGCCACTTTGGATAATCCTGGATCCGCCCCTGTATGATAGGGTAAATATTTTTAAAAAGGATAAAGGTAAGACCAGGGGGCGTCGCTATCGGGGGTTGGGTGTCACCCCCCCCCCCCCCACACACACACACACACTCAGAATTGCTGTCGGCAAAAAAGGGGAGGGGAAAGGGGAAAAGGAAAGAGAAAAGGAAAGGAGAAAAGAGAAAGGAAGGAAAAAGAAAAGAATAACAGAAAAGGGAACGGAAAAAGTCCAACTTTCTGCTCGCTCGCAAAAATTCAGAATTGAACAGTTGACATTCGGGTAAAAGGCGTCCTCCTTCAGCAATGGGCTGCAGCCCCCCCCCCCCCCCCGGATTTTCAAATCAGCGATATTCGGGAACCTCCACTTCATATTGGGCAGCGAGGTGCCAGAATATCACATATTTAGGCATTGGCGTAGACATTCCTCATACCTGGGGGGGTAATAATTTCCCCGAAGGCCAGATATATATATATATATATATATATGTGTATGTGTACTATATATATATATAATATATATATAATATATAGTGTGTGTGGTGTGTGTGTGTGTGAAAACATGTATATGGGGTGAGGGTGTGAAAACATGTATATGTTTTTTCTCTTTACATATCCAAGATACAACTTTAGCATCATGCTTTGCAATTTTGTAGTATGATTTGAATATTGCGCGAGCTAGCGAAGCGAGCGAGTAAACAATAGCAATTACAACGTGATTGCAAAATTTTACAATGAAAATTTATTTAATAAGCTGTACTTTTAATACGAGCGAGCGTAGTGAGCGAGCATTTGGGAATACTGGCTCTAAGTCACTTTGGATTAGGGGCACATGTTATGGAAAATGGAAACGTGGTACTTATCATGGGGAAAAGGACACTTCAATTATTAGAAAAATAAATGAATGTGTAGGAAAGGTAGAAAAGGCAGTTCATCACAGGTGAAAAGGGGCACTTATAACACCTGAAAAGGGGCATTTATAAGAACGGGAAAATGTTCTTATGTAAAGTAGAAAAATTAAATCAGTGTCTATATATTACAAAGGAAAAAAATGATTTGTTACATTAAAAGGAATAAAAGGGATTAAAAATGGGGAAATGCTCTCGTTGAAATAGGAGCATTTATCAAAGGTAAGGTGAGGGATGAGGTATAATTATCAAAATGGGCACTTAAAAGAATATGGAACTGGGATTTATTCGAAAGAAAAATGGGGGTACTTATCTGAACTTAATGGGAAAAGAAGGGGCACTGTCTCCACATGCAACGCCCTGAGCGGTGCTTCTGACCGGGCCTACATGACTTTGTTATGATTGTCATTTCATAATTCTATGTATAGTTGGGTGATGATGACACAGGTCATCATCACCCTCAATAAATATTGGGTGTGATGTATTCCCTCTTTCTCCACCACATTCGATTCCACCACATTTCCACCACATTTCATTTCAGTTTTGCAACACCCCCCCCCCCCCCCCACTTCATTACAAAAAGATTATACCCCCATATCACTCCAAGATCAACACCCATGTTGTATAATTTGAAGTAGATAGTTTTCACTTTCTAGTGGTGTCAAAATATATCGGGAAAAATCAGAAGCCACGACAGCATTGTAGATAAATATTAATAAATTCCCATAAATCTACAATATTGTACACAGATATATAACATTTATATTGAAATAAAGAATATATAACAATAAAATTAATAGATATAATATATCAAATTATATTTATCTACAAAATTAATATAGAAGTGTATATTTTCCACTTTTTGTGTTTGTTGTTGTTGGGGGTGAAACCTGGGGGATGTTTGTACACACCATCCCCCCACCCGAAAAGTTGGGGGATGCATACCCCCATCCCCCCCCCCCCCGCTATCTACGCCCCTGTATTTAGGCAGCGAGGTTCCTAGATAATTATGTAACTTTTGTATGTAACTTCTGTATGTAACTTCTGTATGTAACTTCTGTATGTAACTTCTGTACATTTTCACTATGAAAAGTGAAAAAAAAATAGAAACTGACAAGGTGATATTCGGGCAAAAGTCGTAAGCCTCCCCCCCCCCCCCCACCCTCCTTGCAAAAATCGCCCCGTATGATCAAGATCTCTACATCTGCGACTTTCTTTGATTATTATTTGTGAGGGGAGAGATTAGGATGAAGCATTTTTGTCGTCGGCAAATTTGATGTCATCCCCCCCCCCATTCAAAATTTTCTAGCGACGCCCCTGGGTAAGACCAGGGAATGAGAAGGAACTAACGTGAATTGTTCACACCTACTAGGCGTCAGGATGTTTATCAGTTACTCGCATGCTTCATATTATCATGATTATAGTATTTGAGGGGCAGTGTTCATTTTTTAAAATGCCTACCAAAAAGAGACATGCGAAACAGGTAATAGCCGAATAAATGATACCCTTAAGATTACGACCAACATCATACCCCTCTCTATTTCCAAATACAGGCTATACAGTTCAGTGTTATTGTAAAAAAAAAAAAGATTGCTCTTTGTATATCTGTTGTAATCAAGCAAAAAAGGAATTGCATTTCCTAGCAAAGCAGGTCTATACATAACGTATTAGCGGTTATAAAGAAAAAAACCTCTCATCCATAACAACTCTTTACAGACATACTTAAAACAAAAAGCATGACAACGCATTTCTTGGTATGATTAATTGGGGAAATTAGTCAGGTGCGCCCAGCGGCACGGCACGGGCGTCCAGACGGACCAGCCACCTACTCCGGCCTGCTAAATGCAACACAGGGCAGCCTGCAGAGAAATTAAACGTGGGTGGATAATTAAAGGGGATTTTAATAGCTCTTCTCACCAATTCCGTCAAAATTGGATTCTTCCTATGAAAAAAAATCAGCGGCGTGGCCTGGCATGGATGATAGGCCGAGATGAAGGATGAGCTGACGAGTCGAGTTTTTTGTCCCTCGAGATCGACCGAGCAGGGGACGAGATGTCACATTCGGACACGCTCATGCTCATGCTCTTGCCTTATTGTGACGTCATCCAGTTTCTTACCTAGACGCACGCCATCACACATACTACTGCTGCTCTTGCATGCAGTCGATGGAAGGTGGTTTAGCCTTTCTGTTTGGATTTTCACAGGCACAAATCAATGAATTATTGGTATGAATAACATGGGCTACTATGTTTAGACATCTTCGTCGTATGATTATCGTGAATATCAAGGGATGAAATTCGCCCTACTAAACAGTGGCTGGTTACCAAAGACGTATCATTATACACCTACCATCATACGTGCATGGACATAAATATTAATTTATAAGGGAAAAATAAATCAGGGTAAGGGCTGGCCAAACTGAATGAGGATGCGATACGTCACGTATTCAGGGGCGTTGCTAGACGGGGTGGGGTGGTCCGACAGACGGACACCCACCAACGATCAAAATGGTCTGGCGACTCCCCTAACGTAATGGATCCGACCCGTCAATTTATCAGTCTCTATTAAAATTAACTGGACTGACCTCAGAGTGCAGTACTTATGGGCACAGTGTAAATTAGTGAACGGATTTGGGTGAATTTCCGTGAAGTCCATGAGCATTCAAACTAAATTTTAGTAGCTGAGGCGCCTCCGATTTTCCCTCCCCCCCCCCCCCCTTCAAAATTGTTTTGAACATGTATTCCACTTACCATTTTTACCCGTGCATCTATTACTTGAACGTCTACGAATAACAAACATGAAATCGATGGCGCTTGGGCCGTTTCGCCATTCGCAGCCATCTATCTAATTTTATTATACATTTGGGGCAATTCCAAGCAAAACAGGACATGAACCCCCAAATTTCAAATCTGTCTGTTCATATCAAATTTGTTGTCAAATTACTCGTTAATATCCAGATTTTCACAATCTGATGAAATTTAGACATTTTCACACTCACGAATACTGAAAATTTGCATAAATGATTAACATAATCTTGAAATCAATAATTGATACCAATTATGATAAATTTTACAAGAAGAGTAAAAGGTCTTATTGATATGACCTGCTTGCTAAAATACACTTGATACACAAAGTTAAGCAGCATAGTAACAAGGAATAGCACTTGCTTTTGTTCTGCATAATTTCTCATGCTGTAGTAACCATGGAAACCTAAACTCCAAAAAAACTGTCATCCCGTTATGTCCAAAACACATAATTTCAACTTATTTCCGAAAAGGACTATATCATTTTGTTATGAAAGTTGGTAGGTAAATCAAGGTACCTAATACTTACAAAATGTATGTGCTTTGGGTATGACGAAATATTTTTAGACATGAATTATGATATGATTAAATATGTCATTCCGTTACAAAATAACCTTACTGAATGACATTAAATTCAGTTTTATATGAATTTATTCAACCCGAACCTATACATTAGTTCAGCTTAATTATATCAGACAATTATCAACTAAAGTAGAGATGACGAGCCCACTTTCCAGTATGAAAATAACATCAAATCTAATAATTTGGATATTTTATGTTTTGTGAACAAAACAAATGGGAAAATGGTGTTTTCTTATTCCAGTTGTTAATTAGATGTCTCTCTTTGCTCTATAGCTTTGTTTGTCCTGTATTTTAGACCTAACTATTGATCAAGATGATAGTATCAAATAGAACAAATCATACGATGAAATTTATGAATATTGAAAAACAATAGAATACGTAAGAAATCCATAAAACAATGAAATACATGAAATATGAAATGGAATGTAATGATTAAATCTATCTGAATGTCTTTTTAAGCTTCCTAGAAGCATTTTACAAAAATCAATACTCTTCAGACAATTTCAAAAATCTGATTATTAACAAATATATGAATTTTTAAATAAAATCGGCATAAATTATAATAAATTAATAAACACTAGTAGAGGTATTTTTAGCGCATATATTGAAGGTCATCAAAAATTATCAGTTGGTCTCCTCAATCTGTGTTTCAGACTATGTTTTAACTATTTATTTACATAATATGCATTTATACACTATTTCCTATTGACTTTCAGAAGTAACGGTCATTTCGTAACGCTGTTTTATTTTATATATTGTGCATCATATTTTAAATATTTTCAAACAGATTTCCAGGAACATGGTGACATATCAAAGCTAACATACTACAGAATGTCACTGCAATCTTCAAAACCGGATACATATTTAAAGTTCACTGAGTTTGAGCAATGTTTGTTCTGGTTGAAAAGTCATGTCCTTTTTGTGTCATTCTGTAAGAAGCAATATAATACTTCATATTTCATAAATCTCATGAATGGTTGACATGAAACTGAACAGCTGTGAAAGTACCTCTTACTAGTTCAGTGCCGTCACCAGCTTTTTTCAAGGGGGGTGCCTTTTGGAAAAAAAAAGACAAAACTTACCAACTCCAATGTCAGGCAGTGCCATAGATATGAATATAACAACACTGATACTAAGAACATGTCGCCCTTTTCAAAAGACACCCCCCCCCACCCGGCGACGCCCCCCCCCCCCCAAAAAAAAAAAAATCCCTTTTTTTTTTTTTTTTTTTGTCTGGAGGGGGGTGCGTTCGCACCCTCCGCACCCCCTGGCGACGCCCATGCTAGTTTATGTCTTGTACTGTCACGTTGAAAAATTTCCTAACGATGTTCATGATATTCTTCTTTCAAATTTGAAAATTCTTTGTGAATGTCATTCCGTAACGCTTGGAATTGCCCTTTGATAAATATTACTCGACTGCGCCTGCATTCATTGTACCTGCAAAACATAAACTGCAACGACCTTAACAGCAGTTATCCTCATAAAATCTGCATTACTACACATAAAACTTCCATCCGGATTATCGTCATTTTCTACCGGGGGGGGGGGGGGGGGGGGCTCTTTATCTCGCGCGAAGTGCATTGTTAGTTAATACGCTATGAAATATTAAAAAAATTATATTGGAATGCATCAGAAAGCATATAAGTTTTACTAAGAAAATTTTGAATTTATTTTTCAGGAATATCGAAGGGGGGTGTCGCGTGTGAAAAACCCAGGGGTGGTATTCTGAAAATTGTTGTAACTTTTTGTTGTAACTTTTATTGTATCTTCCGGGATAATACCTCGCTAATATTGTTGTAAAGTTGGTATTCTGAAAATTGTCTAAGTAAGATATTATCTCTCTAAGGACCGCCTTTATATTATCTTTGACACCCACACGCCATTTTTGACACTTTACCAATCAAGATGGATTTTATATAGGTAGGTTAACCAATAGGAGAACCCCTTATGTCAAACATAAGGATGGGCCTTGCACGTATATCAAATTTCGATCAATTTCGGGCGTAGTTATTAAATTACGTGTTTATAATGCGCCATGCGCTATTGGACTGGCAATTAATTAACATAATGGCTCACCCTCTTCTGCTCGAACCAAGTCACATTTGTGTAAAATCATCGAATTCCACCTGTAATTTCTTTTAAAATGTCTTTTCTATGAGATCTTAAATCACACACAGTCCCCATCTTGCTATTCGAGCATGTACTGTTTGATTCTGAGCTAGAAAAGTTGCCGAGATCATGAGATACAACAGCTAGAAGCTGCTGTAAGTTTTATTGTAGTTACCATTGAAGATAAGATACAACAAAAGATAAGATAATTTTCAGAATACCAATTATCTCATGAATATTATCTTCAGCGCGCATATGTAAATTACGATCATGCGCAGAATAAAAAGATAGATACAACACAGTGTTACAACAAAAGTTACAACAATTTTATCTTAAGTGGCGGAGATACAACAATATTTGAGATAAAACAGAATTTCAGAATACCGCCCAAGGAATTCAGTGGGGATACATGTCCCAAGTCCCACCCCCCCCCCCCCCCCCTTCAAGCTACGCCGCTGAGAATTTCCATCATGCACATTGACTCTTTCGGGTTGTAGTCAAGGGCCAAGCCAAGGTCACCGGCAGGGAAATTGCGAAAACCGATCGAGTTCATGAAATTAAAACACTAATGGCAGTGGCACTCTCGGGGAAAACTTTTTGTCATCAAAGGACTTTGGTCA
>CM046839.1:30956793-30959020 GCA_025618425.1 Heliocidaris tuberculata | reverse complement strand
GGGAGGCATTCGGGGCATTCTAGGCAGATTCGGGCTTCGATTCGAATCATTCTAGCCAAATAGACCGATATAACACGATAGAGCCGAATTTGCCCAGAATGCCCCGAATAGCTCCCAGAATCCATCCGAATCGCCATCCGAATACAGAGCAGAATACAGGCGAATAAGCCGAATAGGCCAGAATACAGCCGAATAGCAGACGAATAGGTCCGAATGAGGGGCCAGAATAACCCGAATAGCCTCGCGAATGTAGACAGATTGTGCAGGGATACCTTTGCCTCATCATGTTTTTTGAATTCGGCTATAATTCGGGTCCAAATTTGGCCAAAATCCAACGATTCTATGGCGAATTCGGGTAATTCGGTGGCGTATTCGGCGCATTCGGCCATATTCGTCCCGATTCGGGTCGACATTCGGGTCATTATTCGGGTGTAATCGGGGAATTCGGGCCATATTGGGCTCAATTCTGGTCACATTTGGCTCGATTCTGGCCTCTATTCGGATTGCCATTCGACTTTATTCGGGATGCCCAAATCGATTCGGGTCAATTCTTGGCGATTCTGCTTGATTCGGGACCTATTCGGGACCTATTCGTCTCTGATTCGGGGAGCTCCCCGAATCAGAGACGAATAAGTTCCGAATCAACCGAATCCATCCGATTCAGGCCATATTCGGGCAGAATCGGTCCGAATTTATTCGGGAGAATTCGGTTCTGGTGTAACCCTTGCTTTACTGAGGTTCAACATCAAATCCTTCATAACAATTAGTGTAAGCTAGGAGGTTTGGGAATCGTCATATTTCGAATATGGGGCATTTGAAGAGCAATCGATTCCAGGGGACATTTCTTCCGTATGATATTCTTCCAAACTGACATAAGAAGTATGAGAAAGCTCACAAATCATTTTCCTCTTCATCAGAACTCGACCTCCTCTTTAAACACAAGGCAATATTAGGTCTCGAGATAAAGGCGAAGACATTAAAACAGGGAGCGATACTGGTCTCCCTACATCACTCGAAGATTTTACGAACCACCTTTTTCCATGTAAAACATTCGCCATGCAAAGTGGCGCTCTGTGACTGATCTTCCTTTTCTACAAGCCTTGCTCGCTAACCTCAAAATGTTGGGTGATTTTCGATTCCCGTCGGGGGCCTCAAAATCGCATTACCTTAATAAAAATTCGTCGTATCCGTCCTTAAACCACGCTTTCCCTGCATGTAGCCTTTTTTATTCTCCTTTATGGGCGATCATGGCTTCTTCATTTAGCAATTGACCTTAAATGAGGATGAGCTCGATTCTCTACTGTTTTTGAAGCGTGGCTTAGTTTAGAGGAGATTGCGACTGAGTGGTTCCGACACTTTAGCGTTGGAGTGCATGGGTAAGAGGTTCTGTATTTCATTCTCTCTGCTCGTAAGATATCTTTACATTATTAGAAGGGTTGTGATTCTTCTGCTCATTGAAAAGAGTGAGGCATCGGTATTTTTTCCAAGAAATTTATGCATACTGCACTTAAAGGGTACCAATCAACGAAAAAAATTGCTCCGTATGTTAGGAGATCCATGTCGTTATACTATATTCAAAATACGGGCTTCAAATATTAATTCTATAAAGAGATATTGCAATTTTTAATTACACTCTCTATAAGCGTAAAACCGACTCGTGATTAGACCACTCGACGCACCCGTACGCGCTCGCCAAGATAATTGCTCGCGCGGTACTAAACTCGGAGTTCGGTTCCGCGCGAGCATTTTCACGTTATCCTTTTTTCCTTCATACTCCTTAACTGTTGACCGATAGAATGCCAGATAAAGTTTTTCGAGATTGATTTTATATCTTCTAGCTGTACACAAATTATTTTTTCAGGTGATTGGTATACACTTTAAAGAAAAAGAAATTAAGCGGGATGCAAAAATCCAATCTTTTGAACTCGGCGAACATGTACCAAATAATGTGTGAAGATCCTTGAAAAATAATTTTTTGCCACAATATTCAGATTTTTACCAACAAAATTGTTAATTTTTCCGTTAATGATTTTCAGAGATTGTTGTCTTCAATATTCATGGCATGAAGAGCTCAGCTGTTCACAATAATTACAGCCTGTAGTTGAGATATGAATGCAAATTATAAGTGGAAATGGATAATGTCAGTGGAGAAAAAAATATTCCCTTGCCAAGGGGGGGGGGGGGGGGGGTGGCACATGTCCGAAAGTATCAGACATGAACAAAATAA